>CBVK0103936399.1:0-13177 GCA_900067695.1 Picea abies
GTGGTTGATATCCATAAAGAGCTTGAAATGGTGTCATTTTAGCCGATGTGTGATATGTGGAGTTATACCACCATTCAGCGAGGTGCAACCATTAAAGCCATTTATTTTTCTTATCAGTGACGAAGCAACAAAGGTAGGTTTCTAAGCATTTGTTTACAATTTCTGTTTGTCCATCTGTTTGAGGATGGTAAGCTGAGCTCATATTAAGAGATGTCCTGATTTGTTTGCAAAACTCCCTCCAAAAGTTCCCTTTAAACTTGGCATCTCTATCACTGACGATGACCTTAGGAAAACCATGTAATGCATAAATGTTTTTACAGAAGACTTCAACTATTTGTTTTGCGAAGTCTGTTTTTCTTGCTCCCATAAAATGTGCATACTTGGTTAGTTTGTCTACTATCACTAAGATTTTATCTTTTCCTTTTGATATTGGTAATCCTTCAATGAAATCCGTTGAAATTTCTTCCCATTTTTGGTTAGGAATATGTAACCGATGGAGTACCTCGGGTGTTGATATATTTTCACTCTTGTTTCTTTGGCAAAGGTCACATTCTGCTGCATATTTTTGAATATCTGTACTCCTCCCTTTCCAAAAGAATGATTGACGAGCATTATAATATGTTTTGAAAAATCCGACGTGACTTGTAGCCGGACAATCATGAGCTTCTTGAAGTACCTTGGTTTTAAATTTTGAGTTGGTATTCAAATAAATTCTTCCCTTATACCATAAGATGCCATTCTTCCATTCAAACTTGGGGTATTGGGTTAAATCATTGATTATGGAACATGTCTCTGTGTTTTTGGCATATTCAATTCGGATTTCATTCAACCATTCCAAAATTGCTATTGATACTGCAAAAACTTGTGCTTCTTCATCTTTTCGTGAGAGGGCATCAACCACTATGTTATCTTTCCCTCTCTTATGTAATATCTTCATATCAAATGTGGCAATTTTTTCTATCCATTTCTGTTGTTCAGTAGTCAGTGTTTTATATTGTAGGCTATTATGATCTGTACGTATCAAGAACATGCTTCCCAAGAGATATTGTTGCCATTTGGTTAATGCATGCATGATTGCAAGCATTTCTTTATTGTATGTGGACTGTAAGCATTCTTTTTTGTTTAGTTTCCTGCTTTCAAATGCTATTGGGTGTCCATCTTGCATCAAGACTGCTCCGATCCCAAAACCTGAAGCATCACATTCAATTATGAAGGGTTTTGAAAAGTTAGGTGTAGCTAACATGGGGGTTGTGGACATAATTTTCATTAAATTTTCAAAACATTTTTCAGATTCTTCATTCCATTGGAAGGAGTTTTTCTTTAGGAGATTTGTTTGGGGGGCAGTTAGATGAGCACAGTTTTTGACGAATCTTCGATAGTATCCTGCCAAGCCTAAAATTCCTCTTAACTTACATATACTCTTTGGCCTGGGCCATTCTGTAATTGCTTTGATTTTATTTGGATCTACCTTGACTCCCTTTTTGGATATAATGTGACCGAGATACTCTACTTTCTCCTTGCTAAATGTACATTTTGACATTTTTGCATAGAATTGATTTTTTTCTAGAATAGACAATACTTGTCCCAAATGATTGACGTGTTCCCTCCATGTTTTGCTATACACCAGAATGTCGTCAAAGAAGACTAAGACATATTTTCTTAGGTGTGGATGAAATAGTTCATTCATAGCTGCTTGGAAGGTAGCAGGGGCATTAGTTAGCCCAAAGGGCATCACCTTGAATTCGTAGTGTCCTTCGTGAGTCTGGAAAGCAGTCTTGGGTACATCTTCTAATCTTACCCTAATATGGTAATATCCCGATCTCAAATCAAGTTTTGAAAAAAATCTGGCTCCATGAAGTTCATCCAACATTTCGTCGATGAAAGGAATGGGGAATTTATTCTTGATTGTTATCTTGTTAAGCCCACGATAATATATGCATAATCTGAAGGAACCATCTTTCTTTTGTACTAATACAACTGAGGCTGCATATGGATTTCTACTTTTTGTGATAACACCACATTTTAACAAGTCTTGGACTAATCTTTCTATTTCTATTTTATGATGATGGGGGTATCTGTATGGTCTAACCTTGACTGGACTTGATCCCGGTTTAACTTTCAATTCTTCTTTGTGGTGGTAATTCCACGTGAAGGTCTTGAAATACCTTCTTGTGTTTTTGAATTAGATCTTGGATTTCTAAGTTTTTGGAGTCTTGTTCTGGTTCTTGTATTCCCATTTGGTGGCATTAGATAAAATAGGCAGTTGCTCCTTTCCGGATCATTTTTTCCATCTATTGGGATGATACAACTTGTGTTTGGGGAGGTTGAAAACCATATAATTTATAAGTTTCTCCTTGCCATTTGAATTTGATGAAATGCTCTTGATGATTCGCTGAGTATGTGCCTAAAGTTTGCAACCATTGGACTCCTAAAACCACGTCTACTCCTTCCAGGGGTACGGTGTAAAATTCGGATTCCAAATTGGAATCTTGAATTTGGAGTTTCACCTGATGGCATTTTCCTACATTTTCGATTTTCTTACCATCTGCAACCATCACCTTCATGTCTGGGACTGAATATACAAATAATTTGAGGTTCCTTGCAACATTGATGTCGAGAAAGTTTTCGGTACTTCCTGTGTCGATTAATACTGTGACATTATCTTTTTTTATGTGTCCTTTTAATTTGAGCGTTTGTGGTTGGCTAATGCCTGTGATGGCTGCTAATGATATTCTTTGTGTGTCATTACCCATGAGATTTGACACGCCATTTTGGCTGTTTTCCATTTCTTCAGTTACTGATTCTTCTGAGTCTGATTCATCATTGTTTTCTGCTTGACAAGTGTATAATTTTTTTGAATTGTCTTTTATGCGACACCTGTGTCTTGGGTCCCATTTTTCTCCACAACGTTTACATTTGCCTTATCTTATTCTTTGGTAATCTAGACTTCTTCTATTATCTTCTCGTAGGTTGGGTGGTATATATTTGTCAGTTTCTGTGTTTGTGTTTTGGTTTATGTTTCTTCTTGAATAAAAATTGCCGAATCTTGATTGGCCTTCTCGCTTTTCTTCTGCTGCTTTTGCCTTGCGTCTTGCTATTTCAACAATAGTGACCTCTTGCTATTTCAACAGTAGTGATCTCATGCAATTTTAACTCGTCTTGGATATGCGGCTTGAGACCACCTATGTAAGACTGGAGTAATTGATTATCAGATAATCCAAATACTTGGGAGGCAAGGGCTTCTCATTGATGTGTAAATTCATCTACGTTGCCCTTCTGCTGAAACCTGGTGAATTTTGAGAAGAATTCTTGCTCCGAAATGCCCTGGAATCTTTTAAAAAAATCGTTTTTAAAGGAGTTCCAAGTGTATGACTGGATTCTTCCTTTCCACCATAGGTACCAATTGTATGCAGTGCCTTTGAGGTACATGGATGCATATTTAACCTTTTCTTCATCGGTTGTAATATTCTATATATGGAAATATTCTTTAGTTTTGTTAAGCCAAGCCACACATTGGTTATCGCCACCGTTGTATTTTGATAGTTCAATTTTGGCTTTGGGAGGATAAATCATTAAGGGTGGATATTGTGATATGGGTTGCGAATTTGAATTGTAGGGAGGCGGTGGCGGTGGTGGTGGTGATGTGTTGGATGTGCTTGAATCACTTGGCTGTGATTGGGCGGCTTGTTGGTGCCCTTGATCTTTTATTAATTTTAAAAGCTCATCATGCTTTGCTTCCTGATGTTGTGTTATTAGACCCAAACTTTGTTGGAAATTGTCTTTTATTTCTCTTTTAAAGTTTCCCAAACCTCGTTGTAAGTTAACCCCGAGTTCTTGAAAAATATCGTCTTTAAGATCTTGTTTTAGAGTTTCCATGCCTTTTCGTAATTCGATTCCGACTTCCTTTGAAATTTCTTCTTTAAGATTATGAGTCAACTCTTGTTTGAGTGCATCATTACTGACCTTTGTTTCCTCTCGCAACTCCTCATTAGTTTTTTGTAATGTTTTTTCGAGTAATTGTCAGGCAATTTTGCATTCTTGGTCTATTTTTTCGATTTGGGTTTTTAATTCTGCCATTTTTCTGGTATTTGCGGGTGAATACTTTCCCGCAATTTTGACTGGATTTTATAGACGCCTTATTATTAGCAGGGGTGCCCATAACCAATAGCCATGTCTTTTCATTATTAATAATTATTTTTTAATTATTATTTAATTGTTATATTTATTTAATATCTTATTTATGTGTATTTTTACGTACATAACGTGTGGGAGCAAGAGGGAGTGACAAGGCATGGCGAGATAGTGAATGCACACTAGTTAAATTGAAGAATGCACATGGGGAAGAGTATAGGAGAGGAGTGTGAAGAAAATAGGAGTTTAGAGGTGAGGAGCAAGCACATGCCAAGTGGAAGAAGGAGTTAAGTGTTTGAGGGAAAGAAATCAATGCGCGCAAGGGAGGAAATATGCCCTAATTGTTAGGAGAAGGCGCACTTGAGAGTAGGAAGATGAGAAATAGAACCCATGTGTGAGTTTGAGGGTTCTAAAATAAGCGCATGTGTGGACAGAATCCTAGTGAATAGGATTTAGGAGCGATAGATGGAGCATGCAAGAAAGGAAGAGAGAGTTAGCATGAACAATACGCCACACGTGTGAGGGAGAAAGAGGAGTGAGAGGGCACACTTGAAGAATAGGAGAGGAGATAATGAGCATGAAGCAATGCGTTTGGGTGTTTAAAAAGGTTTAGGATGCATGGAGGATAAAATTAGCAACCCAACGCATGTCTAAACTCCTAATTTGGCCAAGTAAATCATGAGTTAGCCAAGGAGGAAATTCGCCCTATTTTTTAGAGATTTTCCTATTTCTTAGAAAATTGATGTTTAAAAGCAAATCAAGGGGAATTTTGGGAAATTAATGCATGGAAAGTGAAGTCATGTCGAGTGAGAGAAGATCAGTGAGAAAATTAAGCCTTGATTGGCTCAATCGCCTCATGGGAGTGCCACCTCATCCTATTCGCCACCTCTTTCACTTTATCTAATTTTCTGTTGACTTTATTGCTTTTTCCTTGGAAAGTGTGTCCGTCTTTAATTAATGCCATGTAGATGCTACATCACATTGAAACTCTGCCAATTGTCGCAATCTGACCCTACCACTTGTCACCTCTGGAGCCAACCATCCCTGCTATAAACAAAAACTGCTAAAAATGGGGTTTGGCTCCTAAATTTTAGGAAACTATCGAAAACATCCAGGATGACTAGGAGAAGACCGCCATGTGTCAACTGTCTAAAAATAGACACTGCTAAAATAGAATGTGCTTGCATGTCAATGGTATCATACTCATCGGATTCGATTTTCAGAGAGGAATCCAGATATGCGATCAGAATCGACATGCGATCCCTGGTGCTCCACCTGCTAAAAATAGACATATCATGCATGTCACCCGAAAAAGGTCCAAAAGACTCAAAATGACTCAGGGATCAATTGTGTCTCTCAAACCATGTATCCTAAAAAGTAGGGACATTGCTGTATCTAAAAATCTCTCTCAAATGCATAGGAAACCAAGCTAGCTCTAATTCTGAAACAAAAACAACCATGTACCGATCATGTACTTGTCTCTGATGGGAACCAACCTCTGACTCACACAAGTGCCAAACTCTAGGAGAATCTCAGAATGCCAGCGAAACTAGTGCATGCTGGGTCTTAACCCTCAAGAAACATTCAAAAAACTTAAGTGCAAATTGTGCACAGTGCCAGCCTTGCATTTACTTGACTTTCACCAGCAAGATTTAGTTCAACGCAAGAGAGTATGCTCCTGAAGTTTTTCTACTTCAGCACGGACACCTAATGGCATATCACTAAGAAATATTCAAAGATGCTGCCAGGTATTACTTAACTTATGACCACGAGCTGTATGTGATCATTCAGTGTATGAAACAATGGTGACACTGGCATTACATGTTGGGGAAGGAGACATTTATTCATTCTGACCATAAACCTTTGGAGTTTGTGTAGACATAGAGTAAATTGCAGAGCACATGCCAATTGAAATGGATGACTTACATGCAACTGTTCCATCTGGTGAAGATGCGTACACATTCGATATTGATGGAATACAATCAACAGAGTTTCGAACAAGGGCATGCACACTATATTCTAGACCAGCATCTTCCTACTTGATATCAGCAATCTTAATATGATCTTCAAAGAATTTAATGGGCGGGTTAGGAAAGTTACCTTGTGGAGCACTTTCGGTACTAGCTTCCGAGCCTTCTTGGGCACCATTGTTCTTGTGCAGCAGTGGGAATGATGGCCATTATGAGCACCCTGCCTTCTTGGTGGGAAATGCCTACAGTACCGACAAGGAACTAAGCGCAGGATAGAGCTAGATCATATGACAGAGGGCAGCAGTAAAGGCAGATAATGCTTGTCAAGACAATGCAGAAACTTCAAATCTTCAAAACCCCAGCAGATGACTACCTTTTAGGTTTAACTTGCCTTCATTATTTGTAGGTAATTACTTCAGCTGATGTAATATGTCGTACAAGTTTTTTAGAGTAATTCATGAGGATGGATCCAGTCCCTTGATCTCCTAGTTCTGTGTATTGCTGCACAACTGCATTCTAGACATTATTTTTGTTTTATAGGTATGCATACTCAGGAAAAAGTGCTTATGGACTCTCTTGGTGTTTTACACACGATGTTAGAATTGAGTCCCATTCACTACTTTTGATCATTTGCAAAATATAATGATTTTTTCTTCCTTCTGTTTGTGTTCCTAGTCCTTGTTTTGATTCCTTGAATATTTAGGAAATGTCTTAATTCAGTGTCATGGATAAAGCTTATTCCACCAATGCTGACAAGAGTTCAGTACTATAACAATCCCTCCATCTAGTTTTTTGATTCTCTTAGTGATTTATTTATTTCGTACAATATTTTCCAAGTCTGCTTGAATTTTTGTGGTTTGGTTGACTGAATGATTTTAAAATTTACTATTCAGGCAACTTTTCAAATATGCAGAAACAGCATGTGCACTGAAACTTTCTGTTACTGGTGCACTTGGATTCCGTACAGTTCATCAGGTATTCAAGCTCATCAGGTAGTCATAAGTACACATTTTTAAAATTTTGTTCGCTGGTAATTTTTGTTGATTTATTCCCTTTGTCCTTTTCCTGCAGACAGAAGCAAAGGCCCAAATGGTTCTTGTAGCAGCTTCCTTGGATGACAAAGATCAGATGGGAAATTCTCTGCTAGATGATAGGAGTAAAATTCCTCAGGTTTGTGGCAGAAATGAACTTTTTCCTGATAGTTATGGAGACAGCGATATATTACTAGCTCCAAAATTAATTGAAGAAGTGAAAGATGGAGGAATTGCAACAACTGTTGACAGTGTTGATGGAAACAACCCAAAGATACTTGATACCATTAAGCAGGCAGTGATATTGGCACAATGTCTTGATATAATGAAGAGCACATCAGATGATGAAATGCAGGGTATGCTTTCAATAATGCTGTTTGAAGCATTAAGTTTTCTAGAGTTAGAGAAGTTATATTGCTGCCCAAGTTGCATTATTTGAATAGCTTATATTTTCAGGTTTCTGTTATGTACATTTATTAATAAGATAGACTTCTTGAGTGGGCCTAATGGTTAAGAACATGTGTTTCCTCCTAGGAGGCCATAGGTTCAAATCTAGGGGGGGGTAGGATATGTACAACTGCGTAGACTTTAGCAGTCAAATCGCTGCGCAGAGGGGGTCCCTTGTCCCACAAACAAGGGGGTCTCATACACCAATTTGGTGTCTGGCTTGGCTGTGATCTTAAAATTAGATTATTATTATTATTATAATAAATAGATAAAAAAAAACATTAATAATAAATAATAAAGACTAATATAAGATAATAGCATTAATAAACAAATAGGACAAAAAGATCATGACTATTCCGAAAGGTGCTCTTTTGAAGTATTTTTATACTCGTGGGTGAACCCTCATTATACATCATCAATCATATATATATATATAATTTTTTTTTCTAGGTTACAAAGCCCGAGGAAAACCCCCAAGTACTTCCCTTCATTTCAAGGATGGTACCTAGGGTAAACCCTATAATCTTCAGGGCACAAGGCCAGTCAACAACATGGATCGAAGCCATTACAACAATATACTCATATAAGCTCAACATGTCCTATTGGATTGGATTTAGGGCAAAAACCCTCTACAAGTTACAGTTTGGGGCTGCTGCAACATTGAATAACAAGGACAACCAACAAGGCCGTGAGATAGCAGAGCTTTGACATAGGCACATGGGTCATTTGCACCATAGGGCGCTGAAAATTATGGGAGAGATAGCTATAGGACTGCCACCATGCAACGTGGATCATCATGAGGTGTGCAGGGGCTGCACCTTTGGCAAGTATGCCAAGACTTCATATCCTAGCAGAGATGACAGGGCCAAGGATATATTGGAGCTAATTCACTTGGACGTTTGTGGACCATTCCCTTTTCCATCCCTTTGTGGGTTCAGGTATTATGTTATTTTTATTGATGACCATTCTCGTAAAACTTGGATATTTTTTATGACAAAGAAAGATGAAGTGTTGTCTAGGTTTGTAGAGTTCAAGGCCTTAGTTGAAAACTAGACCAACAAGAAGATAAAGGCCTTGAGGTCCGATAATGGAGGGGAGTACATCTCCAATTCCTTCAGGGACTTGTGTGCCAAGGAGGGCATCGGGAGAGAGCTCATTGCACCCCATAATCCTCAGCAGAATGGGGTGGTTGAGCACAAAAATCTCAATATAGTGGGTGCTTCTAAGGCCATGTTGCATGACTAAGGGCTGCCCATGTTTCTTTGGGCCGAGGCATGCAACACTGCAATGTTCTTATAGAACAGGTGTCCGCACAAGGTGCTTGGCAGGGCTACATCGGAGGAGGCCTTTATAGGCAAGAGGCTTGATGTTTCTCACTTCAAGATCTTTGGAAGTTTGGTTTGCTGCCATGTACCTTCGGAGAGCAGGAAGAAGTTGGAGCCCACGACAGTAAAGGGTATATTTGTAGGCTATAGGGAGACAACCAAGGCATACAGGGTGTATGTGCCGACACTTAGGAGGACAGTGATCGGGTGTGATGTCAGGTTTGAGGAGGGAATGGCTCTTAGGATGTCCTTGGAGCATGAGCAAACAACAACAGAGGATGAGGAGCAACAAGATCCCAAGTGTTGAATTTTCGTCTGAAGCAGTTAATTAGATTAGTGTTCTTTTAATTTTAAACCATTTGCACAATAACTACATATAAAGGATCACTGAAAGAATAACATTCGCAACATACACAAGATTTACTCTGGGAAAACCCTCTAGGGGAAAAACCCAACAAACTTCCTCAATATAGATTCAACAACCAAGAACAATGCCTCTCTCCAAGAGAGAGCTAACAAAACAGAAGATCCTTCTCAAACCCTTGACTAAGGAAGAGTAGCACACTACATAACCAAGATATACCCGAGAGATAGGCCAAGATCGTCCACAAAGTCACTTCCTAGTTGCAGTAGCGTCTCCGTCTAAGACTGGCACAGTTTCTCTTCTTAGCCACAAAACTTGTGTTGTGTGTGTTCAAATGAGGCGCTAACCTCTCTTATAAATAATAGTTGCCCAACCTAAAATTAGGTCTGGGTCGACCTGGCACTTTATCTTTCTATTTTACATTTTACTTGTCAAGGCACAATAGGGCCGACTTAACAAATATAATATAATAATATTCTTTAGGGTTTTGTCTTGGTCAAATACAATAAGAATATCTTCCAAAGCTACTCAAATTCCAACAGTCCCTCTTAGAAAGGAAGATATTCTTCTCGTCACGATCATCATCACTGCTTCTGCACACCTGGTCATTGTCTTGTTGGAGTATCAACCTGCACTGGGGTAGCATACCAACGTGCGTTGGGGTAGCATACCAACCTACGTTGGGGTACCAACCTGCGCTGGGGTAGCATACCAGCCTGCATTGGGGTACCAACCTGTGCTGGAGTAGCTCCCACTATTGGGGATCTCATCACTTCCCTCTACCGGGGAACACATCACTTCTCGCTACTGGGGAACACATCACTTCACCTCACAAGGGGAAATCCTTCTGGACCACACCAAGCTTGTCTCTGACAACTTGTCACAAAAGATACAGGTCGCCTCCAAATCGAGATCAAACAATCCTGTAATCATCTTTCGAAGCCACACTGCTTCACCACAAGTTGGACACCTTTCTACATACTTTGCCTTTGTAGAATTGAGCGCCACACAAGTCTGCTTCTTATGGAGCCACGAGATCACAACTAATCCCAACCTGAAGCAACATCCAGATGTACTCTTCTGGTTTTTGACATTGCCTGCCCAATCTGAATCTGTGTAGCCCTGCAATCTTATCTCACGATCCGAGATATATCTTGTACCCTTGATCACATGTTTTGCCGCAATTAGGTGAACATGTCTAGGCTCAACCATATACTGATTCAATGTGTTCACCACAAAACATATATCTGGTCTCGTGTTCGTCAAGTACATCAATAAACCAGTCATCTGCCTGTATATGGTGGCATCCACTGTCTTTGAAGTTGTATCACACAACAACTTCAAGTTAGCCACCATCGGAGTAGATATGGCCTTACAATCCAACATCTCGAACCTCTTCAGGATCTCCATTGCATAGTTTCCTTGATCAAGGAAAATCTCATTCGGTCTCTGACATACCTCCAAACCTAAGAAGTAATGCATCATGCCTAGGTCCTTCATCTTGAACTCTGCAACAAGCTTCCTATTACTCTCAGTGATGAGCTTCTCATTTACTGTTAGAAACAAGTCATCCACATATGACATTAATATCACTGGTCCACCATCCACAACCTTGAAGTATAGGTTGGAATCTGCTTTACTCTTGGTAAATCTCACGCTGAGGAGCGCTAGGGTTGTGTTTCTTCACCATGCTGGGCCGACTTCTTCAACTAGTGTCTAAAACCACTTTAGTTATCCCTAGGGGCCGACTTCTCAATTAGCATCAATTAACTAGGGTTTGACCAATCCACAATAGGGCAATTGGTCATATATAAGTCCCGACATGATCAATCCACAAAAGGGGATTGATCCATTTAATAATAACTCAATTATAATTAGAATATACTTCTCAGTTACAATATTTCAACACTCCCCCTTAACAAGAAGGGTATTCTACAACATCATCAGGAGAGAGAGAGGGCAACGACATCATCAACATCTGGAACACTGACTGACACATCTATAAATCATCGAAAGTTTTTCTCATCATCAATAACATCATCGTTCACAGCATGGAGCTAGAATAGTATCATCATCATCATTCACAACATGGAGCTGGAATGACATCATCATCATTATTCTCTGTATCAACATCAATTAGTATAACACTAATACAACATCTTCAGCGTGAAGCTGAAGTAGCTACATCATCATCTTCAGCATGAAGTTGAAGTAGCATCATCATAATCATCTTCAGCATGAAGCTGGAGTAGCATCATCATCATCATCATCATCTTCAGCATGAAACTGAAGTAGTATCATCATCTTCAGCATGACGCTGAAGTATCAACATCGATATCATGAAGCTAGAATAATAATATCACCAACACGAGGCTGGTACACTAACATCAACAACACGAGGCTGGTATAGCAACATCAACAACACGAGGCTGGTATAGCAACATCAACAACACGAGGCAGGTACAACATCATCAACAACACGAAGCTGGAGCAACATCAACAACGCAAGGCTAAGACAACAGCATCATCAACATGAGGTTGAGATAACAACATCATCAACACGAGGTTGAGATAACAACATGATGCAGGAGAATTGCTCCACCTCAACAACGTGCCAGCTAGATAGCACATCAGCGCGCATTCAAGGAGGGGAGAGGCGCCAACCCTCCCATTTTCCCCTCATTTTAAAATTTCAAATGTATCTAATGTAATTAAATGTTGTAAGACTTGGTAGAGCCGAGTCATGCCTTTGAGCAAACATGAGATAAGGTCGCCTTTAATGGCTGACAAGATGATGAGATCTAGATTCGATTCAGACTAGATAGGCATTGAATGTAATTCAATGTAATTGATGAGAGTAGGTCGCTGGAGAAAAGGCTCGAGAAGCCCCTCTTTTGTAAAAGATATTTGTATCTAAGTTCATCAGATTAGAGAAGAGATAGAGGAGACAAGATCTAACATGTAGAGGAGCGAGTAGAGAGCTCATGAGAGGAGAGAACTGAGACTCTGTTGCAGTCCAGTCTTTGTAAACATTTTACAGACATCCTGAGATTAATACAAAGCAGTTTTTCCTGCATATGCTTTTATGTGTGTTTTTATGTTTATGAGTGAATGTTATCTTTTGTATGTGTTCATGAATTTATGTTGTAGATGTATGTTAGATTCCATCTGCAGGGATAGATATAATTCTCTATCTGTGAGTTTGCTGGAATTGTTTCTGGGTTCTTTAGGCTGTGGAAGGAGTGCAGAACAGAATATTGAAACTCTGTAGCCAGCGCAAGGAGGGCGCATCTGAATTCTTTCGAGTCATAGAAGAACATGCCAAGAGGGCACAACAAAGGGAATTCACAGACTCAAGAGGAGCCTCAAGGTTGCTGAATACCTTAGAGGAGAAACTGTGTAGAGAAAGCACAGAGAGCCAGAGTCACTGAGAACTCTGTAGAGCTCTGCCAGGTGGGCATCGAGCGAAGAGTGCACAATAGAATTCTGTTTTGAGTTCCAGAAGAGAAGTGTCAAGGGGAAGAGTATTAGAGGAAGATACTCACAGAGTTGCTGAACACTCTGGAGGAAGACCTGTGCAAGGAGTGAACCAGGCCAACACTCGGACGAAGTGTTGAAAGATAGCCATCTGGAGGCTAGTCAAAGTGCAAGGAGTGCATGTAGAGGAGAACTTGTTTTCAAGTTCGAAAGCTCAGGAGGAAGAGAACATAACGTGCCAGGAGGGGCACCAACAAGTCTTTTTGAAATACGTAGAAGGGCAGAACCCCTTGGGAGACTGAGCAAGTTTGAGAAGCTCAGAAGAGATAGTGCAAAGCAAGGCTGTTGGGAGCGGGGAGCAGGAGTGGGAGCGGGAAGCGCATATTTTCAAAAATCTCCGGGAGCGGGAGCATTTTTTATATAATACATAAA
>CBVK0103936403.1:0-37538 GCA_900067695.1 Picea abies
CTGACCCATAGCTTTTTGTCTCGTCGGCAACTTTCCTATTTTTGTGTTTTGTTAGGTAAACGCGGGCTGTAGTAGGCCTGCCAGCGTTCACACACGTGCAGTAGTGGGTTAGGGCGCGTGTGCCTTTACCTAAGAGGATTTTCAAAGAGGTTGTTCAGCAGATGTTCTGGCAATGAAGGGATATGAGTTGGCCTAATGCCAGGTAAGCATGTGTGGTGCAATTTAGGGTTATAACAATATCCCCATGATTGCCATCCAAATGGGGGGTGTTGATGTTGTATTAGGGGTCCAATGGTTGCAATCACTGGGAACAATAACCTTTGATTTTCAAAATCTTTTCATGATATTTTCCTCAAATGGCAAGGAAATTGAGCTTAGAGGTATCCAAGGGAAACCCTCTAAAGTAATAAGCTCTAACAACAAGGAAAAATTACTCAAAAAGGGACACTAGGGTGTAATTGCACCATTGTGCTCACTTGATGTATAGACATCTATAGCCCCTACTCCATTAGATCTCCAAATAATTATCAACGATCATTCAAAGGTATTTGGTGAAATGGCTAAGGGTCTTCCACCTGCGCGAGATCATGACCATGCTATTCATTTGTAACCAGGAAGTGTACCACCTAACATTAGGCCTTACAGGTATTTGTATGCACAAAAGAGTGGGATTCAGCACATGATCCACGAAATGTTAGAGGTTGGAATCATTCAACATAGCCAAAGTTATTCTCTTCACCAGTGGTGTTGGTTACAAAAAGGATGGTTCATGGTGTATGTGCCCATATTATAGACAACTCAACAAATTGACCATCAGAGATAAGTTTTCTATCCCCGTCATTGATGAATTATTAGATGAATTGCATGGAGAAAAATACTTTACTAAGTTGGATCTTCGTTCGGGATATCATCAAATCAGAATGAGGCAAGAAGACATTCCTAAAACAACTTTTAGAACACATGAAGGTCATTATGAATTTTTGGTAATGCCATTTGGACTTACTAGTGCACCTTCCACATTTCAAAGCTTGGTGAATTCTATTTTCAAGCCCTTCTTTAGAAAATTTGTGTTAGTATTTTTTGATGACATACTAATCTACAACAAATCTTGAGAAGAGCACGTACAACATGTTGACATAGTATTACAACTATTGGAAGAGCAACAACTTTATGCAAAGCCTTCCAAGTGTGGCTTTGGGGTTCAAGAAGTGGATTATTTGGGTCATATTGTATCTCATGAAGGTGTAAAAGTGGACCCTAACAAAATTAAAGTTATGAGGGAATGGCCAATTCCCAAAATCTTGAAGAAACTTAGAGGATTCTTAGGATTGACAAGCTATTACCGTAAGTTTGTCAAGAACTATGGTAAAATTGCAACACCTCTAATGACATTATTAAAGAAGGAATCATTTTCTTGGACTGAAGAAGCAACCGAAGCTTTTGAAAAACTTAAGGAGGCTATGTGTACAACTCTCCTCTTGGCCACACCTAACTTTACAAAAACATTTATTGTGGAGTGTGATGCCTTAGGCCATGGAATTGGTGCAGTTTTAATGCATGAAGGAAGGCCCCTTGCCTTTGAAAGCAACCAACTTAAAGGAAAAAACTTAGTCAAACCCATTTACGAAAAAGAAATGTTGGTCATACTACATGCAATTCGAAAATGGCACCCCTACCTAATAGGAAGACACTTCAAGGTAAAAACAGATCATGACAGTTTGAAGTACTTCTTGGAGCAACGATTATCTTCAGAATAGCAACAAAGATAGGTTACACAGATGTTGGGTTATGACTTTGAAATTATCTACAAAAAAGGAAAACATAATGTTGTGGCAGATGCCCTTTTTAGGAAAGAAGAAGAAACAGAAGGTTCACTATGTGTTATTTCTATCCTTGCTCCGGATTATTTTGAGAACGACATGAAGGCAGAAATATAACCGATATATAACAATGAAATACACAAAAATATAGAAGAGAAAACATAAATACAGTGAAACCCAACTTCTATTACTGAATAAGATAGAAAAACATTGTAGAACACAAACTGGAAAAATGGGGTAGCTTATCTCTAAAAATAAAGAGATGTTGGCTACGCTTCATTCACAAGAAGCTTTACATCACACTCCATTGCATGCTTAAAGGGCCTCCTTCACCTCAATTATGTATGAGAGAGTGAGAGGAGAACAATTCACATGATGCATGTGGGATAAATTAGACTAAGTTTATAAAATGCCATAGGCATGTAAATTACTAGGACTTCCCAGGCAGTCACCCATCCCAGTACTACTCTAGCTCGAGTGTGCTTAACTGTGGAGTTCTAATGGGATCCCATGCCTTAATGCTATGTTGTAGGCATGTACATAAGACCATTACATGATGTCTATAATTAACAAATGAAGATGACATTACATTCCATTCTCCACCAAAAGGGTGAATGTCATGGTTTATTAAAACCACAGGTTCAAAATGGTGATTTAGTGGAAAAGGTGGATGGCCACTGAGATCCATCTGGATCATTCCTCCTCCCTTAGGAAGCAATGGTCCCCATTGCCTCAAGTTCCCTTAGGAGATGGGGAGACTTCTGCTAAATCTGAAGCTTGGTGTGTTGCTTGCCTTGATGAAGAAGTTGTCATGCTTAGCTTTTTAAAGGTTGTCATGAACCTATTGTTGGAGGGGTTGAATCTGTTCAACCAATCTAGCTGCATGATCTACCTGAGTGTGAGAGGACTTTGTCAGTGAAGATGCAGCATGAAGAGTATGAAGGGTTTTGTTATAACCTTGCTTGACTGGGCAGTGTGGAGGCACCCCCATAGGTGCAACAAGAACATCTTGGTACTCTTCTACAATCTTGTCGATCTACTTCTGCTGGATAGAAAGGTCTTCGTTTAAGGCTGTAGTGGTTGCAGTGTCCTTATGTTCACCTTCTGATCGGATTGTGAAGAGGATAAAATTTGCAGTATGAGAGATTACTTTGTGGCATTGTTTTGGTGGGACAATAGTTGAAACTACTTCTGGTATCCTGTATAGTTGACCCCCCCAAAGTAACAATGATGCTACAGGGTCGAGACTCATAAATAACATTATGCCTCCACATATATGGTTGGCCTAATAGAACATCACATAATTCTAGTGGAGCAACATCACATAATACCTCATCCTTGAAGCGCTTGATGCCGTAGGACATGCAACATTGTTGGCTGACACGAAGATCTTGATCTTGGTGAAGCCACCCGATGTTGTATGGTTGTAGGTGTGGTGTTATTGGAAAATCCAACTACTTGACAACCTCTAATGAGATGATGTTATTTTGTCTTCCGCTATCGACAATAAAATGCAGTGCGGTCTCCTTCACCCACATCTGTGAATGGAAGAGTCGCTCCCCTTCATCATGATCCTCTTCTGGTTGGATTGTTATAGTTGTGGTAGTAGCCATGGGTTCTGCATCAATGATCTATCTCCTTTTATCATTTTCTGAATCAGGGTCCACATCAGGGTTTGGATCTTTATCTTTGAGCTTGGCTACCAATGGCAATATTGAGCGACATTCTTTAGTGTTATGCCAAGAGTTGTTGTGGAACTCACACCACTTTTCGATGTCTTTCTTAGACTTCCTGTTACCCTTCTTTGTCTGCATCTAGATATGGCTCTCTTGAGGTTGGCCTTCCTTGCTTTGTCCTTCATTATGTGAGTTAGAGTTTCCTTTACCATGCTTCTCCCACTTACTCTGATGCTTGAATTTCTGCTCAATTTTGACTGCATATCGATAAGCAACTCCCAATGAGGAGATGTCTAGAAAATCCATCTTTGTTTGGATGTACCTGTGTAGACCACTGCGGTACTTCAAAACCAAGTGTCGCTCAGAGTCTTTGATACCCAACTTTGAGCACAAGGCATGAAAGATGTTGGTGTACTCCGACACTGTCTGATCTCTTTTCTGACGCAGAGTTGTCCATCTCATGTATTGGTCATCATATTTTCTGACAGGTAGAACTCCTCATTTAGGGCATCTACAAAGGTTGCCCAAGTGGGTTATCTCCCAAATAGTGTAAATTCATCCGTGGTGTACCTCTCCCAGTAACCTTCCCACCAAGCTTTGACATGGGGAAGGGATTTAAGGAGCACGAAGGTGATATTTTCACTTTTGGAAATTTTTTGGATAGAGTAATAACCTTCTAGAATATTCAACCATTTTTCTAGAGCATTTGCATCTATCTAGCCTTCAAATAAGGGGATATCAAAATTGATTTTTACCTTGAAGGGTGTCGCACTTGCGAAATGGTTACTTATTGAAGATGCCTCGACTGCCGCCATCGATAGTCTTCGAAGGATCTGAGCGAAGTTGTCCATCATCTCATTCCTTTGTCGCACGAGGGCTTCCTCGAGCAACATATTGAAAGGATCTCCTACTCTGTCATCTCTCTTTTCGTCCGCCATGGGAGGTTGCTTGGGATAGCGAGAGTGGTTGTACTCAAGTGAAACTAGATTGAGACCCAAATCTCTATATCTTGACCTCGTCGGGGACCTGCTCTGAGAAATGACAAGGAGCAGACTGCTCTGATACCACTGATCCATATTATTTTGAGAACGACATGAAGGAAGAAATATAACAGAGATATAACAATGAAATACAAAAAAATATAGAAGAGAACACACAAATAAAGTGAAACCCAACTTCTATTATTGAATAAGATAGAAAAACATTGTAGAACACAAACTGGAAAAATGGGGTAGCTTATCTCTAAAAAGAAAGTGATGTTGGTTACGCTTCATTCACAAGAATCTTTACATCACACTCCATTGCATGCTTAAAGGGCCTCCTTCACCTCAATTATGTATGAGAGAGTGAGAGGAGAACAATTCCCATGATGCTTGTGGGATAAATTGGACTAAGATTATAAAATGCCATAGGCATGTAAAATACTGGGAATTCCTGGGTGGTCACCCATCCCAATACTACTCTATCCCGAGTGCGCTTAATTGCAGAGTTCTAATGGGATCCGGTGCATTAACGCTATGTTGTAGGCATGTACATAAGACCATTACACGATGTTTGTAATTAACAAATGAAGATGACATTACATTCCATTCTCCACCAAAAGGGTGAATGTCATGGTTTATCAACACCACATGATAAAAATGGTGATTCAATGGAAAAGGTGGATGGCCACCGAGATCCATCTGGATCAATTATGCAATCTAATTGGGTTGAAGAAGCAATGATATAATGGAATGAAGATCAAGAGGTATGAAATATCATTCTACAAATACATGAAGACCCCAATTCAATATATAATTTTGTATGGAAGAATGGCTTTCTATGGTATCAAGATCGCATATACTTATGTAATAATTCCCAACTCAAACAAAATATCCTTTTGGAATTGCACACTTCTCATATAAGGGGACATTTAAGATTCTCGAAAACATACCACATGATTCAGAAAGATTTTTTCTGGGAAGGTCTTAAAAATGATGTTCAAGAGTTTGTGTCTAAATGTTTGGCTCGACAACAGAATAAGGGAGAGACAATCAAGACTCTAGGTCTCCTACAACCATTAGCTATACCAAGCCAACGTTGAGAAGAAGTTTCAATGGATTTTATTACAAGTTTATCCAAATCCAAAGGAAAGACTGTCATCATGGTAGTAGTGGATCGACTAACAAAGTATGCTCATTTTTGCTCTCCTTCTCATCCTTTTAAAGCAAGTATAGTAGCAACAACAATCATGGAAACAATTCAAAAACTACATGAAGTCCCCAAGATTATTGTAAGTGACAGAGACCCAATTTTCACTGGAAATTCCAGGACTAAATTATTTTCTTGTTTGGGTACACAATTGGCTCATAGCTCATCTTACCACCCTTAATTTGATGGGCAAACTGAGATTGTGAATAAATGTCTAGAAGGATATTTTTGTTCCTTTGCATTCGATAAACAGACACAATGGGTCAAGTGGTTGCCCTTGGCGGAATGGTGGTACAACACATCCTTCCATACTTCATCAAAAATGTCCCCATTTCTGCCACTTTATGGATATCATCCTCCATCCATCACATCACCCTTGAAAGGGAATACAAAGGTTCAAGCAGTGGAGGACCACATAGGGAACCAACAAGATGTCCTCAAACTATTGAAGTACAACTTGGTTATGACACAAAATAGGATGAAACAACAAGTAGATCAACATCACAGTGAAAGGGAATTTGAATTGGGGGATTGGGTATTTCTAAGGCTACAACCATACAAACAAATGTCACTCAAGCAACAAAAGAAGGACAATAAATTAGCACCGAAATATTATGGCCCCTACAAGGTTTTGCAAAGGATAGGAAGTATAGCTTACAAATTGGAGTTGCCTCAATCTTCACATGTACATCTATTCTTCAATGTTTCTTGCTTAAAGAAGGTCATCGGCAACAAGATCCTAGTCCAAACTATTTTACCAAAGATCAATGAAGAAGGGAAAACCATACTAGAGCCAAAAACAATCCTTGAAACAATAATTAAGCAGTTGAGAAATCGAGCAATTATAGAGTACCTCGTCAAATGGAAGAACCTACTTGTGGAGGAGGTGACATGGGAAGATGATTTCTTCATGCATAATCATTCATGGTTAGTCACGTGTTGAGGACAATACTTTTTTGAAGTGGAGGGGCATGTTAAGCCCTACACAAAGCCCCATGTTATGTATAAACCCCCTTATTAAGACCCTTATTGAATTATTACATTTATTGTATTATAATTGTATGTAGGCTTTGAACCCCTTCATCACACCCTTTCATTATAATTGCACCCTTTGTCTCCTATATATACACCAAGGAGAGCTAGTCTTAGGAGCATATTATCTCAAATCATATTGTGTTCTGAAGTGGATATATTGTAAAGGAGGTTTCCCTTTGTATTATAATTGTATGTTATCGCACAAGTTGTAGGTTGGGAAAATCCTGACCCAACCACCAAAATGGTGACAACTTTGAGAACACCTACCCACTGTCACCTTAGGCAGGTATTCACATCACTTTAGAGATGACACAATTACCTCAAGGGGGGAATCTTGGTGACCCTAGGGGGGAATGAGATGGAAAGTGAGATGTATGAATGGAAGCCCCTATAAGTCAAGTTGTTAGATGGAAAAAGGCTTAAGAATGAGTTTCGGGAAAGGTTTAAGGTTTCCAAGTCCTTGGGTACCTATTGAGAGTGTTTGTGTAACACCATGTTTCCCCCAGTCTATAAAAATAACTATATTGGCCATTGGCCAAGAACTATGGCAAACTCAAAGATGTGAATGTTTGATTTGACGGACCTTTGTATAAAAGGTCGATGAATGTAAATTATGTTATGAATATGTGTTGCATGACTGCTGGGAGGGGGATGTGCTAAAAGAGACCACGATGGCTAATGAGAGGTGGTGGAAGGGACTTGGAATGGTTGCGTTAACTTCCATCGAGCCAATACTGTACTGGTTTTAACTTGCTCAAAGACCAAAGCAACTCTCTGACCCTAGAATGGATTTCCTGTCAAATTGGTAAGTGGGGAGGCTCCTCAAGAGTTAATGAGGGGATGGGGGTGAACCACCCATTTGTAAAAGCTCTCAGACCTGACCATGGACGGGAAAATTCGTGCCACATGCAATCTTGCAGAGAAAAAGGCAAGAGAGGAAGTGTGGTAAAGGGTAGAGAGAGAGAGCGCACGACAGGGATCACGTAAGAGAACTGGAGAAACTCTGGAAACATAGGGAGTTCTGAACATAGGAGAAGGAGAGTAACCTTCATCCTGGATTATTTTTCTGTATCAGGAGAAGGAGAGTAACCTTCGTCCTTGACTTCCGTTGAGCTGGAAGTAGGAGACTGAATCTCAAAGCATTGTGGTCTAGCTCGGAGGTGGCTAGTGGTAAATCCATTTGGAGTCACTGAGCCTATGGTTGGGTGGAAACAAGCACCCCACTCAGCAGTTGCATCTCACCCTGTGGATCTGATAAGTGTTTTATGCTTTGTATTTTGAATTGAATATCACGAATACATGCTCATGTTTATATGCCCATAATGATTTCTGTGTGGAATGATTGTCTGGTGTTTTAGACTGGAAATAATGGATGCATGTGTATACTTACATGCCATAGTTGGTTTCTGTACAAATGATTAAGTCTGGGGCATGAGTTCGCTCCACCGAGAATCGTCTTGTTTGCTTGATTCTTGTAATACTCTGGGAAGGCTCCTCAAGAGTACTCTTCCCCGGGAATTACCCCATAAACCTTGGAACTGTACCGAACCTTTACCCAGAGACTTGACTAAGATCAGGGACAATTGTCGAAGAACCGTTTGAAGGTTCATGCGATCTGGGTCTGGAAACCTTATGCAAGAAAGAGTAACTCTCTAAGGTCTTGGAGTCATGGGAGTTTGAAGCTCCGAGAGGTTGAATTTCATGATTCAAGCTCAGAAAGGATAGCGAGTCTGATTATCGAAAGAGAATACCCCATCGTTTGGTAGACGAATGGTCGGAATCCTTTCGGAAATACCCTAGATCTGTCAAGATCGATGGATCTAGAGGAGGATCGCAAGCATTAACACCTCGACCCTTTCAGCCTTCGAAAGTAGTGATGGGATCTAGGACTGTAGATCCAAGGATCTGATAGAGCTCTATTGATCGTCGATCTTCACCTTTGCATAGGCAGGAGAGTGGACTCGACAACATCCTGAAGTATTTGAAACCGTCCATCGGCACAGGACGCATGGCAGTCGGGTAGCATTTCCCTGACTAGCGACTTGGAGTGGTCAAGGGTAGGACTTCACAAACTCACGATTCATGAAATCACGACGTGATCGTGGTCGATGGATCCAAGCCACGGGAGAACCATTGGATCAGAACCTCCGCGTGGTATCGCGTATCGGGGGTTCAAAGGTTGAAAGAATTTATTTTCGACTGCAGAAGTCGCAAAGTGTCAAGCATCGAGGGCTCGTGCGAACACGTAGCACATCCGTTAGGTGAGGACCGCGTGGTTGACATGTGGCATAACAACAAACACCCAGAGAAAGGTGGAAGCGGGTGACAGGTGGTGGACACATGTCGCCTGGGAAAGAGTCAACCCATTGTTGACTTATCGTGTTTCGAGGATTCGCAAAGGAGGAGCACGAGGGCTCAACACTCCAACTCATGAAGTCATGAGATGTGAGTAGTGATAGTGTTTAGCCTAGCCGACGGTTACATGTAGCAGGCGCTAGCGAGGAGGGAGCCATACCTGTATCGCATTTCGGGTATCGACGTTTGGAGAAAGAGGAGTCGAGAGCCTTGACTCTCCAACTCCCGAGTTGCGAGAGGCGCTTGCACTAAGGCCAGGTTGTGGTCACTTGGAGAAGGATAAGGGAAGGGATGGTCTGCGCTAGGCCCCATAGAAATTCAGGGATTCTGTCCCTCGAAGAAAAGACAAAAAAAAAAATCAGTGGGTGTGTGACAGTTTGTACCTACCCGAGACACAGGAAAAGCCATGTATGCTTGTAATATGTTAGGTGGAAAAACAAGTTAAGCTTGTTTTACCTAAATGCAAAAACAATCAATGATATATATCAACATGTAAAAGATAATAAGAGCTGCAAAATAAGTGCTAAAAGTCTAATTGAATAAGCAAGAGACAAGCTAGTGAAGACTAGTTTAACTCAAGAATGAAAGAGCAAGACTTTAGCATAAAAACAAGGTTTTCATAAAAATATTAATGCAGTGATAATTATCAGTCTTATGGATGTAATAATTAAGTTATTACAACAAATAATTCAACCACCCAAACTTGCCAACAATCAACTCAAAAAGTGCGCTAAGACTAGTAGATTATAGGGGCAAATTTTTAGCAACTTTTGACGGTCGATTTGTGAGTTATTAAGGGATTTGTTTTAGGGTTTCTAAATCCCTAATGGATGTATATTTAATTTGTAACAGAAGCAATAAATACTTAAAGAAACAAAAATCCCTAGTGGCTCAAAGGTGCCCTAGGCACAAAGATCACTTTCCAATTTGGACAATCTCAAAAGTCCAAAATTTCACGTTTACCAATGCAAGATTTTATTTATCCAATGCAGTGGAAATAATGCCTCTATCCATTGGGTAAATGAAGTCTCTTGATCAAACAATTTGAATGAGTTACTTCCTTGGTGGTGTAAATTGTTGCACATCAAAATGTCACACTTGAGTTTCGCACCCTAAGTGTCGCAAAGTGACATATGCACCTTGTTAGGTGTCACATGCACTGCCACAAGTGACGTACGCTCCTTACCTAGTGTTGCATTCAATTTGTTGAGTTTCAAAACCACTTGACACCATGAAATACATTTTCCATGACCCCTAAGTCATATTAGAGGAAGAAACCCATCATTTCAAGGTCAAACACACACCTTTTTCTAGGAAAAATTGACCATTTTTTGGGCATTTATGAAGGGTGGCGCCCCCCTAGCCATGTTGGGGAAGTGCCACTTCATGAACAGGCACCCCCTTTTCCATGTTATGGGAGTTCCACTTTAGAATATGGCACCATGTGTTCAACTAAGGGGGAGCGCCAATCTTGTTAGAGGAAAAAGAGAGATCCTCCACCTTATTCTATGGGCCAACACTCTTGGGATGAGGTTGGTTGTGTTCAACCCCTATGCTATGGCTTCATCTTAGGATCAGACACCAACCTTAAGGAGACATATCCTCAACCATATCTTTCATTTATTCATGGTGTTTGTGCCTCTCGAGCCTATATATTGAAGGTATTTCCAAGGTGAAGGGGGAAGTAATCAATCAGAGTATCATCATTTTGATCTTGGCACATTCGTGTAAGGGGATAGATGAGTAGAGCTTGGAGAGGTTGTTGCAACATCAATCATGGTCTGTAACTATCGTATTTATTGGTTCTCATTAATATATACTTGGTGTAATTCCTTCAAGCTTGTGTATTTTCTCATTTGCTTGTTTATTGTTGCTTTAATCTTCATAGATAAACTTGTCTTATATAATCTTGTAGAACATGAGATAGTTGTTTTCCTTTACTATCCATTGCATATCTCAATTTACACCAGGGATTTTGAAGATCAAGCTTAGGGATTGGAAGCAACGAGGACAAACGTCGAAACAGGTTCATCATGTCCTTTCTCTCCTTCTCATTTTGATTGGTTAAGATACGTTTAAAGGGATGTTAGTGTCCACTTGTACTGTTTTTGTCTTGGTATAGGGGTCTATTAATCCAAAGGAAGTTTCATTTTTCCATAGGGGAAACATTTTTTAACATGAACCCTTTTACTCCACAAGGCAAACCCTAACCAACAAGGAAAACCTAGGAGGGTGTAAACCCTTTTATTCCTTCTAGTATCCTTTGCACAATAGATTATTCCAAACAAATATTTAATTTTCACTTTAACACAATAGAAACCCTAAAAATAAGATGATGACACCCCTTTAGGGGATGTTTTGACGACTTGAGCAAGTCGTTGGAGAGGAAAATGGAGGTCGTTGGGGCTCCTTGAGCCTCCTCATCATGTTCTAGGGTCAATCCATGTCTCCTCTAGTCAAAATGTGCCATGTGTCAATGTGCAATAACTCCATCACCATCAAACCCCCTCAAGCATGACATCAAGCCTCAAGTTGTTTGGGTAATAGATGTTGGATAAGATCCTCCATGATGCCATGTAAGCCTCCAAAGGCATGTCTCTATGATCTAGTGTGCGGGCCTACACCATCCAACTTGTGGGCTCCTTTCTCCATGGAAGCCCAAGCTAGGCTTGTTCTCCCAAAACTGGCCACAAAGCAAGGTCCTGCAAAACATAAGGGTATGCCCTCCAAATATCTCAAGTCAAAGATATCATGACAAGTGTAAACCACATCTATTAATAAATCCACCTAAACATGTGCATCAAAACTACCTCATCAAATTAAACAAATGCTCACAAACCCTATACAATAGACCAAGTTTAAGTATGGGATGGGTGTCATAAAATTCCTATTGGGTAGACCAAAACCCTCAAGTAGGGGATGCTCCCAAGGATGGCCTTTCAAGGTTATGTAATGGATGATAAGCTAGAAAGGGATTTAGACTTCATAGGTTAATTATTTTCATGACATATGAGGGCATATTATCTCATCTATGGGTGCCTTTGTAGAGGGTGTGTAGCACCTTCATTTGCGATGCACTTTTTCCAAGCTCGTCTTCTTGCCATTCTTTATTTCTTTCATGTTTTAAGAAACAAGTTGAAGGCCACTATCCTGGCTTGGTGTCCAAATAACGACAATTTCATTCAAAAATACCTCGTGGAAATGAGAATGTTGGCTCAAGATGAGACCCCTTTCTCTCAGTTGTGTAACTGAGAGCCATTACCATGGCTTGGTGACCAGATTATGGTAATGCCATACCGTTAAATACCCATGATCATGATAAGCCAGCTTGTGATGAGACCTCCCATCCTCCAACTAACCCCTTAAGCATGTAAATGTGTTGAACCTGCACATAATAGATCTAGTTGGGAATCGACATACACAATTGCAGAGAAAATAGAAGAAAAGAGAGACACGAGAGAAAGAATAAAAGAATTCTCATTAACCATATTCCACACTCAAAGAGTGAATAATTTAGAATAGATATAGGTATCATGAGTAACTAATGCGCCATAGTAGTGATATAGAGAGATCTAGACACTCACTGACATACATTGGAGTGAACTGCCACCTAGTCCTAGTTAACTGATCCATGAATCATCAGTTAACTGAGTCACGACTTCCACTAGTCTAACTATGTGTAATTGACTATAAACTGAAGAGGAATTCCCTATTTTGTAGGGGAATATTCTCTAGAGAGAATATGATCATCTAAGGAATCGTTCTCAACATTGGACTATCAAACTTAGAAAAATAATTCTAGGTGAGTGTGTAATATCTCCAACACCCCCCTGAACACTACTAGGGTGTAAATGATGAATGGGTCCTGAAAATCAAGGCCATGTTAGGTACCCAATGTACAATGGATATAAGAATGAGACACTAAAAATGAGGAAAGAGGGAAAACCTCATGGGAAACCCCCCCCCTCAAATTACAATGCATAAAATTTTTTGAGAAGGAACAAAAAGTAGTTGCTAAGCAACCATGTCCTTCACTCCAAGAAGACCTCGCAACTGTGCAAGTTTGTGCTTGTTCAAGATTCTATTGAATATGTAGATGTTTGCATGAATCTGATGAAGTAGATGCACCATTGAGATGTCCACACATATCATCTTTCTCTTCTTGTAATGAAGAAGATCCAAATAATGTTTGGATGGAATTTTGAAAACCATGCAACTGTTTCCAGAAAAATGCTGAAATTTTGTTGATTTTAAAATGATCATAACTTCACTTCCCAAACTCCATTTCAAACGATTTGTTTTTTGAAATTGGATTATTTTCCAAGAGGAATTCAAATATCCATTTTTTTTTATTTTTTTATTTTTTATTTTTTTTATTTTTTTCTGTAAATGTTCCTAAAAAAAGATCAGAATTGAATCTGATGTGTGTGGATCCCTTTTTGTCTCCTGAGATGGATGCATGGTGCATGCATGTTTCTCTTGAGATGCATGAATGGAGCATGGAAAAGTGTCTGCATGTGACCCCTAATATGCATGCAATATATCTTCCACATGAAATTCATAAAACAAATTTGAAATGGAGTAGACATCATCTACAATTAATGAAATACAAATTTGTGTAGATACTTGTGTAGAAGACTCTTTATAATAAAATGCTTGATCTTCTGATGGCTTCTCTTTTGGCTCTCTCTGTTCAACCTCCTACATGAAATATTCACAATATTCTTTATTCCCAAATAGAACCTCCAATCCGGTCCATAATTCGTTTAGAGTGGAGTCTTGTGATACATCATATACTTGGTGGAGAATTTTAGGAGAAATAGACAAGCATATACATCCTATGGCCATATCTTGTCTATTGAGAAATTCATTTTTCTCATCGGCAGAATCAGACTCTACTTCCATTCCCACAATTATTTTGTACAAGCCTCTGCATCTGAGCTGAAGTAGAATTTTTGGCTTCCACTCCAAATAGTTATGAGGCACGAGAAGTATTGTCGACGAATAATCCATCTTTTCTACGTTCTTCAATCTTCAGTACCTTCTAAAATAGTCTGGTGTGTCTTTTTCCTAGTAATATGTCGGATCTAATACCATGTAAATGTGTTGAACATGCACATAATATATCTAGCTGGGAATTGACATACACAGTTGTAGAGGAAATAGAAGAAAAGAGAAACAAGAGAGAAATAATAGAAGAATTCTCATTAACTGTATTCCACACTCAAAGAGTGAATAATTTACAATAGATATAGGCTATTTGAGTAACTAAAGTGCCATAGTAGTGATCTAGAGAGATCTAGACACTCACTGATAGACATTGGAGTGAATTGCCACCTAGTTTTAGTTAATTGATCCATGCAATCATCAGTTAAGTGAGTCAATACTTTCACTAGTCTAGCTAAGTGTAATTGACTCTAAACTGAAGAGGAACACCCTATTTTGTAGGGGAATATTCTCATCTAAGGAATCGTTCTCAACATTGGACTGTCAAACTTAGAAAAATAATTCTAGGTGAGTGTGTAATATCTCTAACAAAGCATTCACTATCATTTATTTTTGTAGGTCCCCCCTTTCTTACAGAGAAACATTTCAATGCTTTCTTAGGGGTCCCAGGGTGAAGCATCTAGAATCTATATATTTATGATGTTATCTTTTTAGCCAACAACGATCCCTTTAGGCCTTTAACCCCTTCTTCCCATGAAATGAGGTACATGTCCTTCTTGGGTCACTAACGTCAAAGGGCATAGAAGAAGACAATATGATGGGAGTGTAATGAGGGGAAGGTGGTAAGTATTGTCGGGAATGGTACAACAACCCCTTAAGGGACCCCTAGTCACAAACCTTCCCCAAAGTTGGGCCACTTACTAGGAAATCTATGACACTCACCAAGGTGAAACAAGGTCAAAAGCATAATGTCCAAGAAGGTGTTCTATAATCAAAATCTGCTCAAATACAACATGTTTAAATGCCTTAAATATTAGGGTGATTACCTGCCACAATACCTAACTTGTACCACATGGAGTAAGACCCATTTGCCTTCTAGAAGCTAGATAGTGTGTTGGATGCGCTGACAATGGACCAGCATGTGGTGATAGAGAGGGTTTTTGTATGTGCAAGTGAACATTGTTATTCATGTGGTCTCTCGGCACTCCATATATGCAACCTAAGGGCCTCCAGACATCATCTCCTTAGTTATCCCACAAAATGGGGATAACATATGGCTCTTACTTGGGGACATGTGCTCACCATAGAGTACATGAGAACCGCAACAACTCATGTTAGACATGTGCCTACATTGAAACAAGAAACCATAAAATATAGGGTGTTTCTATCACCCTTCATCCATATACATTAAAATCCAAATGGAAACTAATCTAGAAAATAAAATTTTAGCATTTTTTCAAAAATTTATAAACTAAGCATGAAATCAATATTCAAGTAGAGAAAAATGATATATGAATTGGATCTAAACTAATAAGAGAAATCAAGATGCAAATGCAAGGGAAGAAAGATGACCTACCTACTTACCTGGGGCCTTGGGGCCCTGAAAATCAGACGATAGATGATGTCAGGTGAAGTCATACAACCAATGCAACTAGTTGATCATCCCATCAAAGCATCTTCCCTTGTGCTTAATTATGTAAAACGACAAAGATAATTCAAGCACGTAATGATCATGAACATAAATAGATATATAATCATGAAATGAAATGAAATGAAGAGAGATGGGTGGGAGGGAGGAAATCCTGCTAGAAAGAGAAATCATCAACCTATTCATGCTGCCTAAAATTGTAAACACAATCCTGATCAATCCATATTTGAAGAGGGATACCATATGTAGATGATGACTCGTATTCATCTTCGTTAGTATGATCACTGCTTCTTGAAGTCCAAGAAGATACGAGAGATGCCAAGAAGACTTGATGATTTTCCTAAGAAGGAGGAACGAGGTAAGGAATAGGATCAGGTCTAGAGAAATAAAACTATGGCCTCTTCATCTGTGAATGCTTGTAGAAATAAAAAATACTTTCCCTTTGTAGAGTGAGCCTTTGGTTCTTCTGGGATAGCCATGTCCTATTGTTCATCTGAAATCAAGGATGAAGATGGCTGGAAATCCTCATAGAACAAGTATGCATCCCCAAAAGGATATGCATCACAAGTCCCAAAGCATGATTGAAAATCACCCTGAAAATGCTGCAACTGGTCATCCTTGAATAAATATGTAATCATATCATCATCATGTTGCCACACATATGAATCATATACACATGAAGACCAGTCCTCTAAAGATGAAAACTCATACCCCTTTTCTTGAGGGCTACCCTCAATGTCGTAAATATGGTCTATGTAAAAAATGAGATGACCAATATCCCACCCACGCCTACCAGTATGTATGAAAGTGTCTGTATTCTCATCAATCATATCTAACAGTTCTTTCATACGACCATCAACATAAATGATCATCTCTTTGTCTTTGTGTGCAGGATAAGTAGAGGCATGTACGTCTTCCATTGGATCTTCAAATTCTTCTCTAAGGCTAGTTACTTCTTCAAATTCATGAACATGAGGAGAGCACAACTGAACAACCTTAGCTACATCAAGCGGGAGCAAAGATAATGATGTCTCAACATGTTTCACTTCATCGAGATTCTTTTTTCTCTTCATGGGCATGCTTCTCCATCACCTCAATATTACATGAGGCTTGATCCTTACTACAAAGTGCTTTGTTTGACTTTTTACAAAAGGATCTCTCGTATCTAAGGGATCCTCTAATACTTCTTCACTCCCAGAGTCTTGGAATAAAACATCATCAAGTTCTTCAAAACAATCATGACTCATCATGTTCTCTTCTTGATATGCCGGAGGAACCGAGGCTTGTATGTCTTCATCAAAAGGGAGGGTAGATACAAGCACTTCATCTTCATTGGATGTCTCATCTAGATATTCAACATGAGAATCTTCATCTATTGTCTCGTCATCCAGAGGGAAACCTTCTTTGCAAAGACTGTCTTTGAGCTCTTGGAAAGTATCTTGCAGTTCTTGAGTAGTTGGTCGGTAATGCCTGAGAAATTCTTCAATGAGCTTCGTGGAAGATGGGATGCTTTTTGGGTCACATGAGTGCACAAGCCAATTTTTTTTACTTTCTTCCAGAGAAGATACAAAATTTTTCATCAAGACATCTTCACATGGTACATTTAAGCTTGAAGAATACTTCATATACTCCACAACATGAGTGACTGCTAGAGTTGGATCACCATCGAATTTGGGGCAATTTTCCCTCCATTCCATTGTGCAATGGTTTGGATATTTATGAATATCCTAAACATCAAAGGAGGGATAAACCTTATGGAATGCCCATGGTAAATCCCTTGAGGCCATGGTTCCATTACTTAGCATAATACCTAAATGGACTCGCTATATGAGCTCAAGGCTCCTCGAAGGGTGAAAAGGGGGAAAAGTGAAAAGCGGGTTCTTGGGAAGGTGGAGTATTCGAATGAGATTCAAGAAGAGCTCATCAATGGTGTAAAGGGAATTCCCTTCAGGTGGAGTCACCAGACAATCTAGGGAAAAGGCTTTGGGGTAGCTTGCCAAAGTGTCGTTAGGGTTTGAAAGAGGATTCAAAATCCTCCCTGGAAACAACACCAAAATGTTATTGCAAAAGTTGTAGGTTGGGCAAAGCCTGACCCAATCACCAAAATGGAGACAACTTTGAGAACACCTACCCACTGTCACCTTAGGCAGGTATTCCCGTCACTTTAGAGATGGTAGAATCACCTCAAAGGGGGAATCCTTGTGACCCTAGGGGGGAATGAGATGGAAAGTGAAATGTATGAATGGAATCCCCTATAAGTCAAGTTGTTAGATGGAATAATTCTTAAGGATGAGTTTCAGGAAAGGCTTAAGGTTGCCAAGTCCTTGGGTACCTGCTAAGAGTGTTTGTACTTGCCCAAGACATAAGAAAAGCCAAGTATGCTTGTAATATGTTAGGTGGACAAGCAAGTTAATGTTGTTTTCCCTAAATGAAAAAAAAATCAATGATATATACCAGCATGTAAAATATAATAAGAGCTGCTAAATAAGTGCTAAAAGTCTAATTGAATAAGCAAGAGACAAGCTAGTGCAGACTAGTTTAACTCAAGAATGAAAGAGAAAGACTTTAGCATAAAATCAAGGCTTCCATAAATAAGTTACTACAATGATAATTATAAGCCTTATGGATGCAACAAACAAGTTATTACAACAAAGAAGTCAACCACCAAAACTTTCCAACAATCCACCCAAAAAGTGTGCCAAGACTAGTAGATTATAAGGGCAAATTTTTAGCAACTTCTAACGGTTGGTTTGTGAGTTATTAAGGGATTTGTTTTAGGGTTAGTCCAACCCTAATGGCTATATATTTAAGTTGTAACAGAAGAAAGAAACACTTTGAGAAACAAAATTTCCTCGGGGCTCAAATGTGCCTTAGGCACAAGGATCACTTTCCAATTTGTACAATCTCGAAATTCATGTTTACCAATGCAAGATTTTATTTCTCCAATGCAATTGAACTGCCTCTAACCATTGGGTAAATGGATTATCTTGATCAAACAAGTTGGATGAGTTACTTCCATGGGGATGTAAACTGTTACACATCAAAATGTCACACTTAAGTTTTGCACCCTAAGTGTCGCAAGTGTCACAAAGTGATGTATGCAACTTGTTAAGTGTCACATGCACTGTTGCAAGTGTCGTATGCACCTTACCTAGTGTAGCATTCAATTTTTTGAGTGTCACAATGTAACAAACCCAACCCTTTAAATACCCTTTTTAGGGATGGGGCATTAAATTTTCACTTTTCCTCGGTTCATTTCTGGTCCCTTACTAACCAAAACCCTCTTATTCTGCTGCCCCGTAGTTTACATCTTCCACTACGTGCTTAAACCAGCTAGCGGGGTCCTCCTCATGACCTCTTTCTGAAAACCGGGAGATAAGAGTCTACTTAGTGAAGGTTTTGGCACTTCTGAACTTCTGCACTTCTGAACTCCCGCACTTCGGGAGTTCCAATGGTGTTGTTGAATTCTCGGATCGCCAAACAACGAAGGGAATCAACGGTCCATGTCCTCTGCCGAGATCCTACGGTTAAAAAGGGGGCTTCGACATTCGATGGGGAACACTCCTTTTTCCTAATCTTCGAAGTCCTGAAATCTCAACATGTGGCCTTAACCATTCGATGATTGACGTTCGACGTTTAGCGTTGAATGTCTTACGTTTCAACATTTCAACAGTCGATAGTCATTGTTGGTCCTTTGACGTTTAGCAATGGATGATCATTGTTGAACCTTCCTTTATCAACTGACACTCAAATCTTCCAAACTCCTGAAGTTATCCAGAGTCCTGGAGTCCCAGATATGTCACCAACCACGTTGGCCAGATGGGCATGAACCAGAAGCTGACACACAACGAGGGTCAAGGGGTGACATGTGTCCTCATTAGGGGGTGACATGTGTCATGCTCTAATAGTCATAAAGGATTTTTGAATCAGCCATATCTGGGTGACACATGGAACGAGTAATTTGGGTCCATGTCAGATCGAAAGATGTTATCATGCCATGTCATTTTAGACTAATAACCGCCCAACCCTTCGATCTCACAGTAAGTAGGAGTCCAAGTAGCTTTCAGATCCATGACCTTCAATACTTCGAGGTTTTAGACTTCATAACTCCTCTCATCGAAAATCCCCCGAAGAGCCATGTCTCTGGACTCTCAAATCTAGCTTCAAGTGTCCTCATCCTACCAATGATTGAGATTCATTTCGATGTTCATGACTTCAGAGGCTTTCACACTTCGTAGACTCTTGGCCAAGTTCCTCCGGAGTATGAAGTCTCCGAACTATGGGATCCCTTGCCACGTACCCACTCATCCAATAGTTCTAGTTCAACGGACAACATTTAATGGGGGATGAGTAGGGGCGATGTGTCGCTCCATGGCATGTTCCCGATTGATTAGGAAGTCGAGGGTGGGTTCCTTAGATCGAAGGTTGGAAGGGATCCCGAAGGACCCGAGGATCGATGGTCCCCGTCACTTCATAAGTTTGACATTCGTGAGTTCAGCATATATCTTCCAGCTTTCTCTCCGGACCATGCCGGATCTGTCTCCATGTGTAGTAAATCCACAACCATGATTTACTATGGCTTGCCAAGCTTCGGGGAAACTCTCACATCTCTCTACCGCCAAATACCCATACTTATGGATAGCCATTGATTTGTGGACACGTGTCCCTCCATTTTCAATGGTCCCGATTTACTCTGCGACTTCGGCATTCAGGGGTTTAGGTGTTAGACCACTCCTAATATCCCGAAGTAGAACTTTGTCGAAGCACTTAACGCTTCCCTTCCTAGGTCCGATCTAACGACTGAGAGATATCCACACTGGATCCCCAAATTGACGACCCTCATCAATTCACGACTTCGGACTTCAATTGTTTTCAAAGATTGTGGAGTCACAAGTCCCGAAGTCCCGAAGTCGAAAGAGCTAGCTCCTTTCAGACTAGTGTAGGTTTCCTAGGCTTTGGTCACATGGGTCCTTTGGGAAATATTGTGGGCTAAGAGCTAATCTTTTTAGTAGCAAAAATGGGTTAAGGACATGGGCATAAGCCTTCAATCAGATGGGAGGATAGTATGAAGGGAACGCCCTTCTCCCTTCAAGTTGAACTTGACATTCTCGCTAAGATAAACTTCAAAGGGTTGACAAAAATTAGATGTTTCAGTCAATCCTATCCCAACTCTACTGCAGATTTACATCCCATAATCCTCTAGCAACTACACTGAGATAAATCAAAGACTATATGGATATAGCAGTTTACAGAAGCAAAAGAACATTTCTAATAATTGTTCAAATATTGAAAGACTTAACCATAAACACAAACATTCATCATCGCATCCAAATACACACACACACACACACACACACAGAGTATGATAATACTTATCAGAAATGGAAAATGTGAAGTGAGTGTTGAAAGGGGTGCATGTTTCCTCCCAACCATAGGCACAACCACTCCTGATGGATTTACCATTGGCCACCCCTGAGCTAGACCATGATCCTCTGAGAGAGATTCTTTATCCTTGCTCCACGACAGTCAGGGAAAGAGGTTACTCTCCTCCTCCCACAGGAAATTGGCAATTGGTTTTCTCTACTCCAAGCAAGGAGGTCTGCACGAGTACTGCCTCAGTCACTCATCAACCTCATTTTTTAGCTTGTAGCCAAACCTTTCCCATGGATTCTCTCCACAAAAAAAGAGCTCAATTCTCAACTTTTCTCTCTATTCGAGAGTCAAAAACATTCTTCCCTTCTCTTCTTGAGATTTTTCTCTCTACTCTGCTATCTTACAGATCTATCTATGTCCCCAGATTACCTCCTTTCTTGGCTTCCTCATCAAGGTTGCATGGGTCTGAATCCCAATTCATGGTCAGGCCTAAAAGCCTTATAGATGGGTACCCTGCCCCATCTCCTCATAAACTCTTGAGGATGGCCTTCCAACTACTAGCCCGACTGGTAATTCATTTATGGGTCAGAGGACTGTTGAGCAATTACACCTAGTAGGTACTAGTCTGGCGAGGGTCATATAAACCATTCTTGGTTTCCCCTCACCATGTTTCTCATGGAATCCATGGTCTATATTGGCAACCCCCCCCTTCAGCAATTGTGCACCACATATTCAATTTCTTTTAATAAAAAAAAATTCATACAATGACCCTTTTATACAAAGGTTCATCAGATCAAACATTCACACATATTTAGTTCGCCATAGTCTCTTGGCCAGTTATAGTTATATTTACAAGCTGAGGGAAACATGGGTATTACACACAACCCCTTGAAACAATGAAAGACATTTTCCATGACCCCTTAAGTCATATTGGAGGAAGAAACCCATCATTTCAAGGTCAAAACACACCTTTTTCTTGGAAAAATCGACCATTTTTTGGGCATTTATGAAGGGTGGTGTCGCCCTGGCCATGTCGGGGGAGTGCCACTTCATGGGCTGTCACCCCCTTTTCCATGTGAGGGGAGTTCCACTTTAGAGGACAATGCCATGCTTTCAGCTAAGGGGTAGCGTCAATCTTGTTAAAGTGAAAAGAGGGATCCTCCAACTTATTCTATGGATCATCTCTCTTGGGATGAGGTTGGTTGTGTTCGACCCTTATGCTATGACTTCATCTTAGGATCAGATTCCAAACTTAAGGATCCATATCCTCAACCATATCCTTCATTTTCTCATGGTGGTTGTGCCTCTCAAGCCTATATATTGAAGGTATTTCCAAGGTGAAGGGGGAAGTAATCAGTTAGAGTATCATCATTTTGATCTTGGTAGATTCGCGCAAGGGGCTGGATGAGGAGAGCTTGGAGAGGATGTTGTAGAATCAATCATGGTTTGTAAGTATCTTCTTTATTGGTTCTCATTCAATTTATACTTGGCCTATTTCCTTCAAGCTTGTGTATTTTCTCATTTGCTTCTTTATTCTTGCTTTAATCTTTGTAGATAAACTTATATTATATAATCTTATAGAGTAGGAGATAGTTGTTTTCCTTTGCTGTCCACCGCAAATCTCAATTTGAACCAAAAATTTTGAAGATCAAGCTCAGGGATTGGAAGCAACGAGGACAAACATCGAAAAAATTTCATCATGTCCTTTCTCTCCTTCTCATTGTGATTGGTTAAGATAAGTTTAAAGGGATGTTAGTGTCCACTTGTACTATTTTTGTCTTGACATATGGGTCTAGTAATCCAAGGGAAGTTTCATTTATCTGCAAGTGAAACATTCCATAACATAAACCCTTTTACTCCCCAAGGAAAACCCTAACCAACAAGGAAAACCTAGGAGGGTGTAAACCCTTTTACTCCTCCTAGTATCCTTTGCACAATAGATTATTTCAAACAAATAAAATGGACTTGGAGGGGGGTGTATGCCCTTACACTCCCCAAGATATCATCACATCAAGCTTACAACTAAGAAAAGAGAGCAATAACCTTGAAATCCTTACCAAGTTGAAGCATTAACAAGATGAAACCTTAATTCACCAAGCAGATTCCACCATAAGCAAGAAAATAATCCTCCAAGAGAGCTAGCACATCATCCATACATCCAATAGTAAAGAGAAACCATAACAAATAGCATAAGATATAGAGATTTCCCAAAGAGGGCGAAAATTTCAGCTAAGTACCTCTCACAATGGGAGAGTTATATTATGAAAATGAGATTCACATGATCTCTATTTATACAAAAACATTAAAACATAGTTTGTCCACTTAGAAAGGGTAAAACATAATATAAGGGGTCAACAACCCTTATCTTACCCCTTGCATCAAATAATAATATTTAATTTTCACTTTAAAACAATAAAAACCCTACAAATAAGATGACGTTACCCCTTTAGGGGATGTTTTGACCACTTGAGCAAGCCGTTGGAGAGGAAAATGGAGGTCATTGGGGATCCTTGAGCCTCCTCATCATGTGCTAGTGTCAATCCATGTATCCTTTGGTCAAAATATGCGAATTTTCAATGTGCAATAATTGCATCACCATCAAACCCCCTCATGCATGACGTCAAACCTCAAAAGGTGACATTTTGCCTCTTCTAGGCAAGTTGTTTGGGTAATAGGGGCTGTATAATATCCTCCATGATGCCATGTGAGCCTCCAAAGGAATGTCTATGTGATCCAGTGTGTGGGCCTACAACATCCATCCTGTGGGATCCTTAGCCCATGGAAGCCCAAGCTAGGCTTGTTCTCTCAAAACTGGCCACCAAGCAAGGTCCTGCAAAACAAAAGGGTACGACCTCCAAATATATCATGACAAGTGTAAACCACATCCAATAAGCAAGGAACCTAAATATGTGCATCAAAACTACCTCATCAAATTAAACAAATGCTCACAAACCCTATACAATTGACCAAGTTTAAGTATGGGAGGAGTGTCGTAAAAGTCCTATTGGGTAGACCAAAACCCTCAAGTACGAGATGCTCCCAAGGATGGCCTTTCAAGGTTATGTAATGGATGATGAGGTGGAAACGGATTTAGACTTCATAGGTTAATGAGTTTCATGACATACAAGGGCTCGTATTATCTCATTTATGGGTGCCTTTGTAGAGGGTGTGTGGCACCTTCATTTGCGATGCCCTTTTCCAAACCCATCTTCTTTTCCTTGTTTATTTCTTTCATGTTTTAAGGCCACTGTCTTGGCTTGGTGTCTAGATAATGACAATGTCAGTTACAAATACTTCGCGAAAATGAGAAGGCTGACTTGTGATGAGACTCCCTTTCTCTAAGTTGTGTACATGAGAGCCATTACCTTGACTTGATGACCAGATGATGGTTGTTGAAACAGACCTTGAATTTTTAATCTTAAAGATAAAAATTATTGTATCTTTGAGGCTTTACATCATATAAATTTTCGAAAGAAAAAAAATCATATCCAATGAAGTCACGATGCCTTTATGGTTCGTTGTTTGAACAAAGAATAATCAAGAACCCAAATGAATATAAGTTTTCCAATACCTTTCGAAATAATATTTTAAAACGGACATTGATTCAAAACTTAAAATATATCAATTTACATCGGGACATCGGGATTCAGAGTTTTGAATGAACAAATGTTCAGCACAAATCAAATAGCGAAACCCCGATTCCCAATATTCCGATACATTAATCCTTGATTAAAAACATCATTTACTTAAATCCATTTTAAAAGGGGGTTTAAACTCTAAGATAGTCTCATCGCAAAATCGGGATTCGCGATTTTGTGAGAACAAAGAAACTCGTCATCGTATTCTCCGATTTCTCGATCCCCGATTTTAATTAATTCTTAAGTGAGGTTTGAAATTAATCTAATTACTATTAAGTATGATTAAGAGTGACTAATCATATCGGGAAATCGCAATTCGAGATTTCGTGAGCAACAATTTTCATATCTTTGAATTTCCCGATTCCCCGATCCCCGATTTCCCGATTTCCGAGCTCTTGATTAATGAAATCCCGAAAAGGTAATCTGGATTAATTAAGATAATAAAATGTTTGACTTAAATAATAGATCACGATTTCGGCAATCGGTGTTTTGCGATGATTTATTTTCTTGACATCGAAAGTTCCGAAACCTCGATGAAAGCGTTTTCAAACTTAAGTTAAAATTAACATTAATTAATCACTCTTTAAAACAAAGTTTAAGGTTTTAAACTTTTTATAAATGATCATTAATGCGGAATTAATCTATTTGGTAAGTTTTATCACATTTGAAAACATCATAAGAACTCAGGTACAAACATTAAATGCATACTATCGAGAATATCTTTCGCATTTATTTCATAACAGATGAACAAATCTCGAAGATTTTATCATATATTTGAAATAATGTTTTGAAACGTTTACATTATTTTGAAGTTGAATTCTACTCTGCTACAGGAATCCAAGTAAACACAGAGTGTATCCTCTTCTTTGAGCTGCTGCACCATTGGCATTTTTTGTTCGCTTCAGAATCTTGCTGTTGAGATACTAAACACAGAGCTGGTGAACATATAGTTATGGCGCCCAAAAAAGCTTCAAAGAAAAGCGAAGAACAACCGGAAGGCGATATCATCTCAGATACTACTGCAGCTAGAGTAATACACAATGTTAAATCATGGGCTACAATTGCAGAAAAAATGGAAGAAGAACTCTCATATTCGGATAATGGTGGGGAAAATCATCTCCGAGATATTGCCGACACTAGTCTTCATAAAGTTGCTGCACGCCCGAGACTGGTTTCATATACGGATATGGTTATCTGGGCACTGGATAAGGTAGACGTTCCAACAAGGAGCATACTGAACGAGCAAGGAGAGGTCATCGGCTCATTCAGGCCCGAACATATCCAAGTAATGTATAAGTTATCACCCAATCATAGGCATACTTTAAATTCTGAGTTTTTAGCCGCATTTCAACAAAAAGAATGCGTTGAAGGAGGCCAATCATACCCGGACATGATAAAAGAGTGGGTCAGAGACAAAAAAAAATTTAGGGCCGATGCACAGGGGATATATGCCATTGCTTCATTGAATGATTATATGAGATATTTAGTAATGATGTTATGCAGACTATATGGAAAAAAGGATTCTAACCACTTTAGTGCAGAATGGACACCCTTATTAGAATAAGTTTCAGAGGGGCGTAGCTTCAATTGGCACAAGATTTTGTCAGACAACATCACCACAGAGGTTACAAACTACAAGACAGCTAGGGCAAAGGGACAGTCAGTGGCCTTTTACATGTCAGCCTATATAATGGATGCTATCTGTTTTAGAACTCCTTTCCCTTTGATGAGCTGGAGCTAGAATCCTTCTTGCACAGAACCTGTTCATAAATATCATTCGGCTCTGTGGGAAGACCATGCCAAAAATAATTTTTATGAGATATGTCATTTTGTGATTATTCCATTGCACAAGATATTCTTTGGTTGTGAACCTCCTCGAATTTCACATACCATTATAGAAAACCTTAAGACAGTGGCTGATTGGTTCATCGAGGAACATTTCTCATATGTTAGGGTTTACGGATGTTCTATTCCACCACATGCACTCCCAAAAATGCTCCCAGATAGGTTAATTTGCAGAGAAGTGGCTTACCAGTTGGTAAATGGTGGTATCGGACTTGAACTAAAAACTCAGCAGAAGAAGATATGGCCATCTTTTCTGGTCTATTTAGGAAAATTTGCCTTGTTAAACTTTGGTCATTCCAAGTCAGAAGCCGAATCGTTGAGCGAAATAAAATTAGTGGATATAGAACATAGGAATCATGATCCCTATCAAATTATCAATCGGCATGTTGCACAATGTGGGTTGAAAGCATATGAACATGAAGATTCATTTTATGATGATATTTTCAGAAATGCCAAGTCATACAAGGAAATTCAGAGCAGGGTGCAAATCTTGTCACCTGATGCACAGGTGGGATTTGCATCTTTCCAAAGGAATAGAAGACAGTGTTTACCAAAGATTTTGCAGGGAGAAGTATCAACATCAGAGCATGTGCCATAAACCATTCCTCCTGGTTTTGAGACCATCATTCAGCATGATGCAAGTGGTAAAGATAAATCAAAAGATTCTAAGGCACCCCCTCAGAATACAGAGGAATCTCAGGTCAAAGAAACACACACAGAAAAGGGAAAAGGAGTACAGACAAACCCAATAGACCTCGATGACATTCCAGAAACCGTCGGGGGAACAACTTCAAAAGAATTGGGCAGTCCTATTACAGCATTAACCCCACTTCAGGCAACTTTTGGGAATCCTCACGAAGGAGTTCTGTACGTGAGTGACTTAGAACCAATTAGCAGAGATGAAATGCCTTCATCAGATTATTTTTTCAGCAAGAAACGCAGAGCTGTGTTGAAACAGGAATCACACCCTATAGGTGAAAGAACAGTTAAAAAGCATAAAATCATTATTGACGGAAAGAAGCTAAAAGAAAGTGAATTCACTACAGAGTTAGCAGGGACTATGGGGGCCATAGCATCGGCAAATATGTACTCTGTAGGAAATTTGATCACTATGATGGAGCAGAAGGATCAGGAAATTACACAGCTACAGGGCAGATTGAAAGAAAATGAAAAAATGATTGGATGGGGAATAAAAAAGGGCCTTGAGCAAGCCAGGCTCAAAGATATCCAGGAGATTCAAAAGTTAAATGAAAATTTAACTGAAGCAAAACATATGATTCAAGATACCCAAGAACAAGTGCAGGAGCTGGGCAGTGAAAATAAATCTCTGCAAGACAAAATCGTTTCAATTACTAATCAAGTGATTGAAGTAGATCAGTTCAAGAATAAAGCATCAGAGATATATGCAAAAATCCAGGAAGAACAACAGAAGGTAGTCTGTAATCTGGAAGTTATCCAGAACTATTGTCGAGAATCTAAAAAGTCTATGGAACAGGCAGTGCTAAAAGAAAAGGAAGAAAAAGCAGCAAGAAGTTCTTTCCAAAAAATCATAACTTCTTTACAAAAAGAAGAAGTTGGAAAATCTCAGAAGTTATCTATTTAAGAGCAGTTGAAGGGAGATGTAATGATGAAGGTCTGGGAAACAAAATTGGAGGGATATAAAAGATTGACAAAAGGAGTCATCGAAGATTGTCAAAAGATCTTCGATTCCATTGAAAAAGATTCAATACAGGTCGGTACTGATGGATTTTCTGAGCCATTAGGAGAAATCAACATCAATAGGCATTAGCTGAAAATCAAAGAGGAACTTGAAGAAAAGAAAGGGGAAATCTCGAACATCAAAGCAGTCAACATTTCAGAAATCGAGAGGTGGATGATGACTTCAAGTTCGAAATTAGAGAAAATCAGGTCCACGGAGAAAACAATTGCAACACAGTTGCCAGATCTGCAAAGAAGTTTCTTCTCGTTTGAAGCAAACGAAATACCAGAAGCTCCTAAGGCCTTAGTGAACTTTTTAGAGAAACATGTCCATGAAGTTGAAGCAGATAAAGAAGGTTCTTCGATTCAGAATTAAAACTTTGTACATATTTCTATTTTTAGTATTTTGTAATAAATTGTTAACGGTTGGCAATAGCATTGCAACCGAAAGATTAGGAAGTTGGTTATTTACCAACAGAATTTTTGGGACAGAAATGTATAAATATAATTTCGAAAGGCTGAAACAGGGCTTCAGAAAGTTTTGGGGAAAAAGACATCTTGTACGATCAGCTTTAAAGTTTTATCAGAATATCATTCACAACAAGATTCTGAATCTTGTCATTTAGTGACTATGTTTCTTCCTTTGTCTACTTTCATTTGTTAAATATTCTTCTTAATGTATATTTCTAGCAAGTGAATCAATTTGGGATTGTATGCAATTGTTGTTTATAATATCAAATTGGTTTGGATGTTGAATGTGTTACAGTTTTTCCTCTGGAATTATTTCAATAATTTTAAGACCTGTAACCTTCTGTTCCTTAATATTTTCTTTTGTTAGAAAACCTGCGTCTCTTTCATTATTGTTAATGGAAATATAAGATTCTTTCTTGATTAAAGCCTTATATTTCTATGTGTTATGTTTCATTGTTTACAATTTCATAACTGTCATTGAACCAGGAAACGACCTTGATTGTGTATTTACTTTTTCAGTTTTCAGTTTTAAAGTTGTTTTATCAATATCTTCCCTGAATGTCTAAAGTAATAAATCTATAAAAACCCCTGTTACAAACATATAAAAAAACCAATCACCCATGACAGTCCCTAACGGTAGACAACCAAACGTAGAACCCGGTTTACAAGATCAAACCAGCATTGCATTGAACCTATTTAACACTATCTTACAAACTGCAACAAATAGAACCGAGTTAGAACGATCGTGGGCAGTGATTGAACGCGACATAACCATCCAGGAACAACGGGAGGCAAGACAGAGACAGTTAAGAAATTGACTCTGATCTAGTTTTCTTTGTTTCTTTGTTTTCAAAATGTTATCATATTTGGATGCCTAGACGGTGTGTTTTATAGCCTTAAAACACAAACTCTGGAACAACAATGGTAATGTCATACCGCTAAATACCTATGATCATGATAGGCTAGCTCATGACGAGATCTCCCATCCTCCAACTAACCCCTTAAGCATTCACTATCATTTATTTTTGTGCCCCCCCCCTTTCTTACAAAGAAGCGTTTCATTTCTTTCTCGGGGATCCTTAGGCAAGGCATCTAGAAGCTATATATTTAGGCTTTTATCTTTTTAGCCAAAAATGATCCCTCTGGGCCTTCAACCCCCTTCTTCCCATGAAATTAGGTACATGACCTTCTTGGGTCACTAAAGTCAAAGGGCCTAGAAGAAGACAATATGATGGGAGTGTAATGAGTGGAAGGTGGTAAGTATGGTTGGGAATGGTACGATAACCCCTTAAGGGACCCCTAGTCACAAAAATTCCCCAAAGTTTGACCACTTACTAGGAAATATATGACACTCACCAAGGTGAAACATGGTCAAAATAATAATGTCCAAGCAGGTGTTCTATAATCAAAAGTAGCTTAAATACACCATGTTTAAATTCCTTAAATATTAGGGTGATTACCTGCCACAATACCTGACTTGTACCACATGGAGCAAGACCCATTTGCCTTCCATAAGCTAGCTAGTGTAGTGGATGTGCTGAAAATGGACCAAAATGTGGTGATAGAGTGGGATTTTTTATTTGCAAGTGGACATTGCTAGTAATGTGGTCTCTCGACACTCCATATCTGCAACATGAGGGCCTCCATACATCATCTCCTTAGTTATCCCACAAAATGGGGATAACATCTGCCTCCTACTTGAGGACTTGTGCCTACACTGAAACAAAAAACCATAAAATATAGGGTGGTTCTATCACCCTTCATCCATATACATCAAAATCCAAATGGAAACTAATCTAGAAAAGGAAATTTTAGCATTTTTTCAAAAATTCTAAACTAAGCATGAAATCAATATGCAAGTATAAAAAAATGATATATGAAATGCATCTAAACTAATATGATCAATCAATATGTAAATGCAAGGAAAGCAAGATGACCTACCTACTTACCTGGGGCCTTGGGCTCTGAAAATCAGGCGATAGATGATGTCAGGTGAAGTCATACAACCAATGCAACCAGTTGACCATCCCATCAAATCATATCCCCCTATGCTTAATGATGTAAAACACCATAGTAATTCAAGCACGTAATGATCATGAGCATAAATAGATATATAATCAATCATTAAATGAAATGAAGATAGATGGGTGGGAGGGAGAAAATCCTGCTGGAAAGAGAAATCATCAGCCTGATCATGCTGCATGAAAATGTAAACACAATCCTGATCAATCCATCTCTGAAGAGGGATACCGTATGTAGATGGTGGTTCATATTCATCTTCATTAGTATGATCAATGCTTTCTGAAGACCGACAATATACGAGAGATCCCAAGAAGACCTCATGATTTTTCCAAGAAGGAGGAACAAGGTAAGGGACAGGTTCAAGTCCGGAGAAATAAACTAGAGTCTTAATCTGTGAATCCTTGTAGAAATACGCAATATTAAAATACTTTCCCTTTGTAGAGTGAGCCTTTGGTTCCTCTGGGATAACCACGTCCCAGTGTTCATTTGAAATTGAGGATGAAGATGGCTGAAAATCCTCATAGAACAAGTCTGCATCCCCAAAAGGATATGCATCACAAGTCCCAAGGGATGACTCAAAATCACCCTGAAAATGATGCAAATAATTAAACTTGAATAAATATGTGAGATCGGAAGAGCGGTTCAGCAGGAATGCCGAGACCGATCTCGTATGCCGTAACATTTCAAAACGTTTTTGACATGTGCCAAAATGTGATGGTGTTCATCCCAGCTGTCTTCCACCTTCGCGCTCGCTTGCTGCTATGATGCTCCTGCATCACCCCATTTCTTATAGAGAATTATTTCGTTGCTTTCTCGAGGATCCTTGGGCAAAGCATATGGAAGGTCTATATTTAGGTTTTTATCTTTTTAGCCATCAATAATCCCTCTGGGCCTTTAGCCCCTTCTTCCCATGAAATGAGGTACATGCCCTTTTTGGGTCACTAAAGTCAAAGGGACTAGAAGAGGGAAATATGATGGGAATGTAATGAGAAGAAAGTGGTAAGTATGGTCGGGAATGGTACGACAACCCCTTAAGGGACCCTCAGTCACAAACCATCCCCAAAGGTTGGCCACTTACTAGGAAATCTATGACTCACCAAGGTGAAACATAGTCAAAACCATAATGTCCAAGAAGATGTTCTATAGTCAAAAGTAGCTTAAATACAACATGTTTAAATTCCTTAAATATTAGGGTGATTTCCTTCCACAATTCTTGACTTGTAATGCATGGAGCAAGACCCATCTTCCTTCCAGAAGTTGGTTGGTGTGGTGGATGTGTTGACAATGGATCAAAATGTGTTGATAGAACAGGATTCCATATGTTCAAGTGGACACTGCTAGTCATGTGATCTCTTGGCACTCCATATCTCAACCTGAGGGCCTCGAGACATCATCTCCTTAGTTATCCCACAAAACGGGGATAACCTCTGGCTCCTACTTGGGGACATGTGCTCGTCATAGATAGCATGAGAAGCGCAACATATCTTGGTAGACATGTGCCTACACTGAAATAATAAATCATAAAATCTAGTGTGGTTCTATCACCTTTCGTCCATATACATCAAAATCCAAATGAAAACTAATCTAGAAAATAAATTTTTAGCATTTTTTTTCTTTTAATTTCTAAAGTATGTATGAAATCAATATGCAGGTAGAGAGAAATGAAAAATGAAATGCATCTAAAATAATATGAGCAATCAAGATGCAAATTCAAGGAAAACAAGGTGACCTACCTACTTACTTGGGGCTTGGGGCCCTAAAGATCAAGTAATGAGTGATGTCAGGTGAAGTCATACAACTAGTGCAACCAATTGGTCATCTCATCAAAGTATTTCCCCATGTGCTTAATCATGTAATACAACAAAGACAAGTCAAGCACATAAAAATCATGAGCATAGATAGTCATAAAATGAATCGTGAAACAAAACTTATGAATATGGGTGGGAGGGATGAAATCCTATTGGAAAGAAAAACTAAAATACTGATGATCCCAAAAATTTCTCTTGAAGTGACATCCACAAGCTTGATCAATCCATATCTAAAGAGGGTTTCCATATGTAGAAGATGGATCATCTTCATCTATGCACAATGATTCAATGTATGTTGAAGACTAAGAGGAGATGAGAGATTGGAAGAAGACTGCATGGTTTCTCGGATAAGAAGACCAGAGGTAAGGGACAGGCTCAGGTCTTGAAAAACATCGCCTCTTCACCTATGAATCTTTGTAAAAATATCCAAAATAAAATACTTTTTCTTTGTAGAGTGAGCCTCTGATTCCTTTGAGATGGCCATGTCCTAGTGTTCATTTGAAATAAAGGATGAAGGTGGCTGGAAATCCTCATAGAACAAGTCTGCATCCCCAAAAGGATATGCATCACAAGTCCCAAGGGATGACTCAAAATCACCCTGAAAATGATGCAAATAGTTAAACTTGAATAAATATGTAATCATATCATCATCAGGCTGCCACACATCTTAATCATATATGCATGAAGACCAATCCTATGAAGATGAAAACTCAAACCCATTTTCTCGAGGGATACCCTCAATGTCGTAAATAGGGTCTCTGTAAAAAATGAGATAACCAATATCCCACCTACGTCTACCAGTCTGTATGAAAGTGTCTATATTCTCATCAATCATATCTAAATGTTCTTTCATAATACCATCAACTTAAATGATCATATCTTTTTCTTTGTGTGCAAGAGAAGTTGAGGGATGGACGTCTTCCACTAGATCTTCAAATTCTTCATTGAGGGTAGTTTCTTCTTCAATTTCATGAACAAGAGGAGAGCACGACTGAACAACCTTAGCTACATTAGGCAGGAGCAAAGACAGTGATGTCTCAACACGTTTCACTTCATCAGGATTCTTTTTTCTCTTCATGGGCATGCTCCTCCATCGCCTCAATTTTACACGAGGTTTGATCCTTACTGCAAAGTGCTTTGTTTACCTTTTTTGAAAAGGATCTATCATATCTGAGGCCTCCTCTAATACTTCTTCACTCCCATAGTCATGGAATAAACATCATCAAGTTCTTAAAAAGAGTCACGACTCATCATGTTCTCTTCTTGATGTGTGGGAGGAACTAAGGCCTTAATGTCCTTATAAAAAGGGAGGGTAGATATAAGCACTTCATCTTCATTAGATATCTTATCTATATCTTCACCATGAGAATCTTCATCTATTGTCTCGTCATCCACAAGGAAACCCTCTCTGCAAAGACTATCTTTGAGATCTTGGAAAGTATCTTGTAGATCCTGAGTAGTTGGTCGGTAGTGCATGAGAAATTCTTCAATGAGATTCGTGGAAGATGGGATTCTTTTTGGGTCATATGAGTGTGCAAGCCACTTTATTTGACTTTATTCCATAGAAGATACAAAAAATTTCATCAACACATCTTCACGTGGTACATTTAATCTTGAAGCATACTTCATATACTCCACAACATGAGTGACTGCTAGAGTTGGATCACCATCGAATTTGGGGCAATTTTCCCTCCATTCTATTGTGCAATGGTTTGGATATCTAGGAATATTCTGAACATCAAAGGAGGGATCAACTTTTTGGAATGCCCATGGTAAATCCCTTGAGACCATGGTTCCATTACTTAGGGTAATACCTCAATGGAGTCATTAGATGAGCTCAAGGCTCATCAAAGGGTGGAAAGGGGGAAAAGAGAAAAGCAGGTTCTTGGGAAGGTGGAGTCTCCAGATGAGCTTCAAGAAGAGCTCATAAAAGGTGGAAAGGAAACGTCCTTTAGGTGGAGTCGCGAGGCAAGCTAAGGAAAAGGATTTGGGATAGCTTGCGAAAGTGTCATTAGGGTTCGGAAGAGGATTCGAAATCCTCCCTGACAATGACGCAAAAATGTTATCACACAAGTTGTAGGTTGGGAAAAGTATGACCCAACCACCAAAATGGAGACAACTTTGAGAACACCTACCCACTGTCACCTTAGGCAGGTTTTCCCGTCACTTTAGAGATGATAGAATCACCTCAAGAGGGGAATATGATGACCCTAGGGGGGAATGAGATGGGAAGTGATATTTATGAAAGGAAGCCCCTATAAGTCAATTTTTTAGATGGAATAAGGCTTAAGAATGAGTTTCGTGAAATTTTTAAGGTTGTGAAGTCCTTGTGTACCTGCCAAGAGTGTTTATACTTGCCCGAGACACAAGAAAACCCAATTATGCTTGTAATATGTTAGGAGGACAAGAAAGTTAGTATTTCTGTCCCTAATTGTAGAAACAATCAATAATATATATCAGCATGTAAAATATAATAAGAGAATCTAAATAAGTGCCAAAAGTCTAATTGAATAAGCAAGAGACAAGCAAGTGAAGACTAGTTTAACTCAAGAATGAAAGAGAAAGACTTTAGCATAAAATAAAGGTTGTCATAAGCAAGTTACTACAGTGATAATTATCAGCCTTATGGCTGTTACAAACAATTTATTACAGCAAATAATTCAACCACCAAAACTTGCCAACAATCCACCCAAAAAATGCGCTAAGACTAGTAGATTATAGGGGCAATTTTTTAACAACCTCTGATGGTTAGTTTGTGAGTTATTAAGGGATTTGTTTTAGGGTTTTTGCAGCCCTAATGGCTGTATATTTAAGTTGTAACATCATCAAGAAATACTTGGAGAAACAAAACGCCCTAGCTTCTCAAAGGTGCCTTAGGCACAAAGATCACTTTCCAATTTGGACAATCTCAAAATTCCAAAATTTCATGTTTACAAATGCAAGATTTTATTTATCCAATGCAATTTAATTAGTTCCTTTAACCATTGGGTAAATGGAGTCTCTTGATCAAACAAGTTGGATTATTTAATTACTTGGGGGTGTAAACTGTTACACATCAAAATGTCACACTTGAGTTTCACACCCTAAGTGTCGCAAAGTGACGTATGAACCTTGTTAAGTGTCGCATGCACTGTTGCAAGTGTCCGATGCACCTTACCTAGTGTCGCATTCACTTTATTGAGTGGAACAACCCCTTGATACCATGAAATACATTTTATATGACCCCTAAGTCATATTGGAGGAAGAAACCCATCATTTCAAGGTTAAACACACATTTTTCTTGGGAAAATCGACCTTTTTTTAGGCATTTATGAAGGGTGGCACCCCCTGGAAATGTTGGGGGAGTGCCACTTCATGGAATAGTGCCCCCTTTTCCATGTTAGGGGAGTGTCACTTTAGATGATTTCACCCTATGTTCAACTAAGGGGGAGCGCCAATCTTGTTAGAGGGAAAAGAGGGATCCTCCACCTTATTATATGGGCCAGCTCTCTTGGGATGAGGTTGGTTGTGTTCAACCCCTATGCTATGGATTCATATTAGGATCATATCCCAACCTTAAGGAGCCATATCCTCAACAATATCCTTCATTTTCTCATGGTGGTTGTGCCTCTCAAGCCTATATATTGNNNGTGCCTCTCAAGCCTATATATTGAAGGTATTTCCAAGGTGAAGGGGGAAGTAATTAGTCATAGTATCATCATTTTGATCTTGGTACATTCATGCAAGGGGTTGGACAAGGAGATATTGGAGAGGCTGCTACAACATCAATTGTGGTCCATAAGTATATTATTTATTGGTTCTCATTCAATATATACTTGGCCTATTTCCTTCAAGCTTGTGTATTTTCTCATTTACTTGTCTATTGTTGCTTTAATCTTAGTAGATAAACTTGTATTATATAATCTTGTATAGTAGGAGATAATTGTTTTCCTTTGTTGTCCATTTTAGATCTCAATTTGTGCCAGAGATTTTGAATATCAAGCTAAGGTATTGGAAGCAACGAGGACAAACGTCGAAACAAGTTCATCATTTCCTTTCTCTCCTTCTCATTGTGATTGGTTAAGATAAGTTTAAGGGGATGTTAGTGTCCACTTGTACGGTTTCTGTCTTGATATAGGGGTCTAGTAATCCAAGGAAGGTTTCATCTGTCCACATGTGAAACATTCCGTAACATAAACCATTTTAATCCCCAAGGAAAACCATAACCAACAAGGAAAATCTAGGAGGGTGTAAACCCTTTTACTCATCCTAGTATCCTTTGCACAATAGATTATTCCAAACAAATAAAATGGATTTGGAGGGGGGTGTATTCCCTTATACTCCCAAAGATATCATCACATTAATCTTACAACCAAGAAAAGAGATAAATAACCATGAAATCCTTACCAAGTTGAAGCATTAACAAGATGAAACCCTAATTCACTAAGCAAATTCCACAATAAGCAAGAAAATAATCCTCCAAGAGAGCTAGCACATTATCCATACATCCAATAGTAAAGAGAAACCATAAAAAATAACATAAGAGATAGAGATTTCCTAAAGAGGGAAAAATTTGCATCCAAGTACCTCTCACAATGGGAGAGTTATGTTATGAAAATGAGATTTACATGATCTCTATTTATACAAAAACTTTAAAACATAGTTTTTCCACTTAGCAAGGGTAAAACATAAGATAAGGGGTCAACAACCCTTATCTTACCCCTTTCATCAAATAATAGAAACCCTAAAAATAAGATGAGCCCCCCTGCAACCCCCCTGTGTGGAGGGGTGTATAATCTTCATGGGGTATAAACATGACTAAAAACAAAGACCTCCGAATCAGGAAGATAATCACACTACACAACCAACAATCTCCCACTTGGAGACTGACCACAACAACTCCACCGATGTTGTACTTGTTGGACTATGATTCACCTTGGACCTGTAAAATTTCTCATCTTTACCTTCATTCTTGAAGACCAACTGAAACTAAGCAGGAACTCAGTTTCTCCCTAGTTACTCCCTTTGTTAAC
>CBVK0103937459.1:0-28641 GCA_900067695.1 Picea abies
TGTCACATCAACCTTTCACTTTCACTATCACATCAAATTGTGACTACCACTGTCAGATCAACCTATCATTGGTGATCAACCAATCATCCAACATGTCACTATCATTGTCATTTTCATTCTCATTTATATATCATCATCAACCAAATATAATCAGATCCACTCACATGGATACCATCACCATACCATGAACATCAACCATGTACAAGAACATGTACCATACCATGTAAATGAATCATATACCATAACCTCCACCATACCATGCATCAACCATGTACCATACCAAGTACGTCAACCATGTACCATATCACGTATAGAAACCATGTATCAAAACTATATTATTTCATGCATAAACCATATACCATATCACTCATGATATTTGTCAAACATGCCATACACCATGTACCATAAGATATCATCAATGAAGTTCCACAAGCATAACAAAGATAGACAAGATACCGAGATACCAATATGGCCAAGATATGCTTCTAATAAATGTACCATAAAATCACTATAATGTACCTAAACATGTAACAACATCACCAATACATGCCTTAAGCATGTTCCACAACATCTAATGCATTTACCTAAAACATGTGCCATAACCTCATCATGAAGTTCCTCAAAAATGCATCAATATCACCAATAAATGCACCTCATACCTATATCGAGAATATGCCTCACACCATGCATAAAATATGTTCCTCAAGAATATACCAATGCCTCAAAAAGATACCAAAGGCATGACCATGGCATCATCAACATGTAACCAAGATGTGCCTCAATCCATGTGCCTCAATCATGTGGCAACATCCATAAGCCATGTACCAAGAGATACCATCAAACATGTGACATATCACTCATGATATTCCTCAATCATTTAATATACAACAAACCATATGCCAAGTATCCAAGATGTGCCTCAGTGAATATACCAAAACTCACAAAGGAATTAAAAATGTATTTAGAAGAAGTTTTTGATAAAACAAGAGTGTGGGCATACTTTGATGGTGTTATTGAGGGGTTTCCTTCCAAGTGAGCTCTTGCAAAATTCTATATTGCTCTAAGTCTACATTCTCAAAGTATAAATCAAACCTAGGACAAAGTAAAAAAAATAGGGAATAACTAATTGCTTTGAAACTGATTTTAAAGTTATTTGTGGAAAAAAGGAATTTAAAAATTGCAAATGATGGGTGACTCCAAAAAGGAATTTAGAAATTTCATTTAGAGCGAAGAATTGCATTGTTGGTGTCATATCAAAATTAGGTGTGTATATGAATCCAGGTACATGGTACATATCGACACATCAAGAAGGAGTTGTGATTGAATATGATCCAATACCTTTCATTTGACTTTTACCTTATTTAATTTAGATATATTACAATTCTTGGAATACTGAGAGGGTGGGGTGAATCAATATGCACAATTTGTCCACTCTCAATCATAATATATATGAACTTCAAATTTATTTTCATTATTCAACAACTTCAAATTATCATCAATATTCAATATTTATCACTTATGCAGTCATTATATAATTGGATCATAAACAATATCATTCATTAGTGCATAATAAACAACCACAGATACATAGTACATCAAAATTTATGTGGAAACCCAAATGGGAGAAAACCACATAATGGTTTCTAATATATATCAAGAATACATTCATAGAAAGCACCAAATTCCCAATTCTCTAGCATAAATTGGAAAGAGGCACCAACCCCTTGATTTATAGGCACCAACTCCCTAAATTCTCTAGCTACAGCTCGAAGGATGCTAGAACCCCATGATTTATGGGCACCAACCTAAAGGAAGTTCCAACTCCCTGAGTTTTCCAACACCAAATGGAAGGAGGCTACAACCCCCTTTCTTTGCCCCATTCTATTTCCATGAAATATAAGTGTAGACTCACTGTCACTACCAGTGATACTATCACTTCCACTATCATTGATATTTTCATTTTCATTGTCACTGATACATCAACCACCATGTCATTATGATTGTCACATCAACCTATGACTACCAATGTCACATCAACCTTTCACTTTCACTATCACATCAAATTGTGACTACCACTATTAGATCAACCTGTCATTGATGATCAACCAATCATCCAACATGTCACTGTCCTTTTCATTATCACTTTCATTGTCATTCTCATTGATATATCATCATCAACCAACTATAATCAGATCCACTCACATGGATACCATCACCATACCATGTACATCAACCATGTACCATACCATGTACATGAATCATATACCATAACCTCCACCATACCATGCATCAACCATGTACCATATCACGTATATAAACCATGTATCAAAATTGTACCATTTCATGCATAAACCATATACCATATTACTCATGATATGTCTCAATCATTCCATACACCATGTACCATAAGATATCATCAGTGAAGTTCCACAAGCATAACAAAGATAGAAAAGATACCAATATACCAATATGGTCAAGATATGATTCTAATAAATGTACCATAAAATCACTAAGGTGTACCTAAACATGTACCAACATCACCAAGACATGCCTCAAGCATTTTCCACAACATCTAATGCGTGCACCTAAAACATGTGTCATAACCTCATCATGAAGTGCCTCAAACATGCATCAATATCACCAATAAGTGCACCTCATACCTATATCAAGAATATGCCTCACACCATGCATAAAATATGTGCCTCAAGAATATACCAATGGCTCAACAAGATACCAAAGACATGACCATAACACCATCAACATGTAACCAAGATGTACCTCAATCCATGTGACTCAAGGATGTGGCAACATCCATAAGCCATGTACCAAAGGATACCATCAAACATGTGACATATCACTCATGATATTCCTCAAGCATATAATATACAACAAACCATATGTCAAGTATCCAAGATGTGCCTCAATGAATATACCAAAACTCACAAAGACATGCCTCAAGAATATGCCAAACCTTCCAAGATGCAAGCCTCAAACACATATAATAGCATACCTTTGAACATGTAGCTTACCTGCTACACAATATTACAGACTTGTAGCTCTTCCTCATCCTCAACAACCCGGTACTAGCATCCTCCCAAAGTTTTCCTTAGCTTCACAGGACTAAGATAAGTCAATGAGAGGGGCCTCATGGGATGAGGGTCATACAACTCGTGGGGGTACCTTGTGGGACACCAGTAGCCTGACCCATGGGGGTCATCTAAATTGGGGTTTCTCAGAAACCCTCACACTCTTCTGCAATCCTAAAAATTCTCCTTCACGCTTCCTTCACTACCTCATACTCACTGCCTCAAATTCTCCAAATAGATCAATTGTGCTCACATAGAAGATATTCAACAAAGTTGTGTGTGTGTAAGAATGAGAGGCTTCATGAAGTGTATTTATACATTTCCAAGTGACTTATTTTCTTAAATTAAGGGCCGACCTATACAATATTGTTATAACCACTTTACCCTTTAATTATTGACTTGTAACTTCTTGTTGTGACCATTTAGGGAATTATTAATCATTCTTCATGGCTTCCAAATTCATGACCTCATAACTCCTCAACTGTGAGGATCTACGTGATGTTCCACCTACCATTGGAAACGAAATGAATAGGATTATCCATCTATGAGTGTGTTACCTACATTTACACTATTATTCATGTCTGTATTCCTCAAACAACTTTGTGCTTCGTGACCCCACCTCTAGGTTTCTTGTAGATGTCTTCAAAGCATCTTTCTGCGAGGGCCATGCATAAAGTTACGCCATAAGGGGACCACTTTGGAGACTTATTAAAATTTACCCATCACATATGTTGAAATCAATTACAACCACTTATGCTGACATCAATGACAATTAACTATCCAACAACAACAATGAAAACTAACTATCCAACAATATCCCTCTTTGGCATTGATGGCAATACTCATACTCCAACTGTGACCAATGCTCCTAATATTTTTCTCCTCATGTTTCTCTTCTCATGTTTTTCTCCTCATATTTCTCTCCCCTTTTGACATCAATGACAAAGGGTATATCTCTTTGGGGCTCCTCCCCCTATCTTCGTGATTTTGATCTTTCTCTTTTGATCTTTCTTTTTCTATCCCTTTGACATCATGGGTAAAAGGGTAACTTCCCCTATCAATATGTCTCCCCATGTCTTCATGCTTCTAATATTTTTTTCTTGATATCTTTCTCTAATTATTTCTCTTCCCTTGAATTTTCTGTAAGATGTCATGTAGATCAATATGGGAATTCATGCATATGCTTTCTTTCCTTTCTTTTCGTGTTTCTTGTCCATTGGTGATTCATCTTATAATTCATTAACATATATAAAAATAATTTAAAGTTACTTGTCGTCAAATATTCAAATATTAGCATGTTAACTGCTTAATAATCATATCATTGAACAATTTCCTCTTGATGATGTATCTTTTGCTGACAGTTTCACTTCCCTGTTCTTTTGTTCCTTTCATTTCTTTCCTTCTTGTCATTAAATAATTCCACTTATCCATTTATTCCACTAATTCCATTTATTATGTTGATTCCAATTTTTTATATGATTTCATCCAATGTCATATATATTCTTTGATTCATGTCTTATGTACTATCTCCTAGACCTTCATGTTGGAGGTACTTCACACACACCTAGGATTTGTTTTTCTTAAGGCTTTTCCTATGTTTATTAGTATTTATCCGGTCTCCTAAAGTTTAGGGAGAATATTACTCTAGGAGAATATTCTCTTCAATTTTCACTTTAGTTTGACTAGTTGAGTGAGTGGAGTCTAGATGTTGCATTGGTTTTGTCACCATGAAACATTGGGATGATCACCCGCTAATGCATATTTTCCATGGGATCATTACCAAACTATCACATTACCCATAATTCCCTGATGTCCTCTTCACTTCATTCTGTTTCAGTCAGTTAACTAAAGATCAATAGACTACTTAACTCAGCGAGGTGGCAGTTCACTCCCATAATCTCCCTAGAGACTAGACTAGGTGGACGTTCACTCTCGTAACTATTGGTGTGTGAAAATATTACTCTATACCACCACTATGGAACATCTTCTTCACCTTTAGTGCGCATTGGTTGAGTTATACAAAGTATATCATGTGTAAATTATTCATTACGGTTAATGAGAATTATTCCATTCTTTCTCTTTTCTTTCTTCTTTCTCAATTTCTCTCTGAAAATGTGTGTGGTATTTTCTAGATAGATATATTTTGTGAAGGTACCAAATATTGAATACTGTTAATAAAAGCTACACCAAATTATTTTTTGCAGGTACCAAAGATTGAAGACAACGGAAAAATGGAATTCCCAAAAGAATTCATTCTTACACCTTACAACTTATTTTCATGGAAGGAGAAGATGGTCATGCATATTTGAAGAAAAGGAATGTACATGTTTACCATGAATACAGAGATATAAATGACATCAGCCATACAAAAATCCAATTATCTAAATCGAATGGATGAAGCATTCATAACAATTTGCAGTCTCATTTCTCCCGATCTCTTTTTTCACATATCTTCTTGTAAAACCCCAAATGAAGCCTAGAAAACCATGGAAGGGCTCTTTGGAAAATAGGATAGATGAGGGAACACGTGATCAATGTGTAATTTCTCACATTGGATCCAAAAATCTTTGACAATCTTCAAGATTTCTTTACAAATTTTAAGGATTTATTGTCGCAACTCTAGGCCTTCGGGGTTGATAAATCTGAGGTGAAACAAATGGTTCTAACCATTCTCTACAAACTTGGTCCTAAATTATAATTTTTCATATCCACATTCCATTTAGTTATATTGGCCTCTGGAGCCACCTAGAAGATGCCTTCTCTTCATGAATTTATCAAATCTTTGACACAAGAGCAGACCAAGTTCATCAACATGGGAAAAATCAAAGACCCAAAGGCACATGCACTTATTGTGAAAGATGGAAGACATAAATATAATAAAAATATATATAAATACAAAAGGAAATCTCATGCAAATCCAAAGAAGGAAGGGTACTCAAAACCCCTCATTGATGCCTTCAGATCCAAAGGTGGAAATGGAATAAAAGAGGAGAAATGAACATATTGTCATAAAGGATTCCATCCATAATTTGCATGCATGCAAAAAAAAATAGATATAATGACTCAAATACTTTAGAAAAATAACCTTGGATATCACATCCTCGAGGTTTCCAAGAAGAAGAATCTTGAAGATCAGAATCCCAAGAAAGGAAATTCTAGCCATGCCTTGATTTCCATAAACTCCTCTCTTGATGCTTGGATTGTAGATTCAGGAGAATCAAATCATATGGATGCCACAAAAGCAATCTATTCTTCATTGGATGCATGCAAAGGTCCTCCTATTATTATGGGGGACAACTCTCCAGTCGAGTTCATTGGCAAAGGAATGGTTCAACTCACCAATGGAAGATTCGAGAATGCATTGCATGTTCCGAAACTTTCTATCAATATTCTCTCGATGTATTAGATGAAGAATTCCAGCACTAGAAATAAATTCATATTCATACCTAATGTAGTGGACATATATGACATGTAAACACATTCTAGGGTTTCTACCGATCAGGTAAATCATCAATCTAGATTGTATACATTTTCTGAATTTATTGAACTAGATTATGCTTTACTTCTTACACATGCTGATGAAAGAAGTAGGATATGGCATGAAAGGTTTGGGCATTTCAATTTCAGATATATGCAACATCTTAGAAAGCAAATATTGGTTGATGGTATACCAGACATCCATTTCTCCAAAGGAAAGACTCATAGATATTCCTCTCCTTTATATATGATCCATACTGACCTCATGGTCCCTTTTCCACATCCATCAATCAGAAAACCAAGTTATGTTCTTATTTTTTTTTATGATTTCTCACATTTCACATGGATTTACTTTCTCAAGAAAAACTCAGAGGTATTTCAAGACCTCAAAGATTTCAAATCCCTTGTTGAGACAGTCCAGAAATAAAATCAAAGTCCTCTGAAATGATAACATAAGAGAGTATTTCAACCATGAGATCCACAATCTTTGTCATGAGTTGCAACACACAGTTCCCTATACTCCGTAGAAAAATGAAGTTGTTGAGCAGAAAAATAGATCTCTAAAAGAGATGGCATTGTACATGCTACATGCAAAGTCACTTCCACAGATACTATGGGACAAAGCACTTAATTGTGAAACCTACATCCAAAACATCTCTCCCCATAGATATGTCAAGGATAAGACCCCCTACGAGGCTTCGAGCGGCCTCAAACCAAAAGTGACTCACTTTAATATTTTTGATTCACATGCATGAGATCAGATTCCCTTTGAAAAGAGGAAGGAACTTGATCCACAGAGCACAGAGTGTATCTTTTTTAGATACCCTGATGGTCTGAAGGGATATAGACTTATTGATATTTCCTCGTAGCATCTCATCATTGAGCAAAGTTTCCAATTCGAGGAAAGTGTCTTGCATGTACCTCAACAACCGCATGCAAACACCTTCATTCTTCCACCTGTCCGAGATAATGAGAATTCACATGCTAAATATTCTTCAGATAAGAGTTTTGATTCATAGGATATATATGATCTAGATACAAAGTCAATACAGTCATATGTAGAGTTAGTGCATTCATATGCATATTCAGAGCTAGAGAAGAGGTCCAACTGGGCCCAAACTACTCTTCAGGATGTAGGGGATCTTGTTGGTGATCTATTTGATTCTAGGAGGAATTGATCTAATTTCAAGGAGCCTCCTATTACACTCACTTCCACTGAACCATTTCCCTCCAGACATATTTTCTTGGTTTAGTCTTCATATCCACAGTCTTAGGGTGAGGCTGCTAGAAATCCCTTTTGGGAATATGCCATGTAGGAGAAGTACAACTTCCTCCTCAAGAACCATACTTGGGATATGGTTCCCCTTCCTTATGGGAGTAAACTTATCAGGTGCACATGGGTCTACATGACAAAGAGCACAATAGATGGATAGATTAGTAGATACAAAGCTAGGCTAGTTGCCAAAGTCTTTCTGTAGGTACATGGCATTGACTATGATTAGACCTTCACTCCAGTAGAGAATATGGATTCCATACATTTGGCACCTACCATTGTGACAACCAAGGGATGGGAAGTCCATTAGATGGATGTGAAGAATGCATTTATTCATGATGATCTCTCTAAGGAGATCTATATGGACCAGCCCCAGGAATTTATGCAATATTCATATTTTTTCTATCAACTAAATAAATCTCTTTATGGCCTCAAGAAGACTTTGAGGGAATTGTATACCAAGATGGACTCCTACCTTGTAAAGACACAAATCGTTACGACATTCAACAAAGAAAAAAGAGTAATTTTTGTTTTTGTTTTATGCGGGAAGGAAACGACGACAATAATAAAACCACACAACCCGATGAAAAACACCATGCACACATATCAAGCAATAGTCAACAATGAATCAACCCACTTATCACATCATGCAACTGGTCGAACAATGCAAAAGTCAAAGGTAGAGAGAAACGACTACCCGCTGACACAAATACCACAATGCTTACAAGCTAAAGGACAACATCCACCATCCTGACACAACGGCCTCAATGGCTAGTAACTAGAACCTCTATGGTACACAAACCCAACGCATAAAGGCATCACAACCCAAGCACCAACAACAACTACAATGATCATCAACACCCACAATGGAAATCATAGACTCTGGCCAAGTCATCATTCTCCTCTATCCAATAGGGTGCTCCATGATCCCCTCATCAGGGATCATGTTGCCCCCAGGTGATAGGTGCGACAATAACCCTGGCTCAACATAATCTATCTGGAAAAATGACTCAAGATAAATCCAACGTGCTAGGAGACAAAATAACTGACAAGAAGACTACACCCACGCCCCCATGCAACATGTTGACAAGACGCAAATGACATAGCTCATTTAAATTGCTCATTCTATTAAATGACTCGATCACAACCATAAACCATAATTATTATGTAAGTTGTCTAAGGGTGAGGAGTGAACTGTTATAACCAACAAATCCTATAACTCAACATTATAACTTTTCTAAAATGACATCCTATTATTTTGATAAAAATCAACAACAAACTTGTATGTCATTTATTATTAATAAAATTTATTATTTTCCTTGAATAACAATCAACCTTTAATTCCTCAAGCTCCAATCACTCAAGGCATACGTTAGATAAGGTAATTATGTATTATATCTCGCCCATTATATACTACTCTCTGCCACACCTTAGATATTATATATCTCTGTGGAAACTTAGCTTAATATCTCATAAAATTTCTATGCTACCAATAAAATAAAATCTTCACTAACCATTAATAAAATCATTGCGCTTGATCAGTATATCCATTTAAACCATCAATGTATCATTGTTTAATTTGTCGTGAATGTTATTGTATTTATTCCTTGTTGTTGACTAAATGTTGTATTTATTCACAGTAAGGAATTGCCAAGCAAATTGCTATTCTAATCAAAACCGCTATCATATTTATGCTGTCATTCAACATGTGTGATTTCTTCCTAGTGAATCATCCCAGTTATTCAACAAATTACATTCATAGGTAGAAGTTTGTTGTCGACAATGATAGTGTTGAATCAATTACTATTCTTCATTCCATTAGTTGTCTATCATATAATTCATATCACTATCTATGTAACTGAGGGTTCACCATCTTCGCAAAGGATGGAAAAATTGTTTTCATACAAGAGAATTAGTTGTCCACTAACATATAAATTCTATCTCAAATTATGAGGGTTTATAAAGCATACGATACAATAAGATAATTACTAGTATACCACATTCAATCATATAAGACATTCATATAATACAAAAACAAAAATATAAACATCGCTATCATACAACATCCATTAAGGGTTCGCTGCCACAAGATGTATGAATCACTTACCCAATAATTAAGAGTGTTTTCAATGTATTAAACACAACCAAGGTACAAGTAAAACTCAGAGTGTGTTAAATGAAGAAGTTGGAAGGTAATAAATAGGTGAATAAAATATGGAGCGTTGTCAGTAAGGATCCCTAAATTGCCATCATTTAATTCCTAGAATGAATCTACTAATCGTTTCCATTTAATTCAGGGAACGCTATAAATAAATATCATGGAAGCACTTGGAAATTAAATAATGTTAATGTCATCTACTAAAGTCGTAGGGAATGGATAGGAACCCTTTAAATTGAAATGAATACTATAATTAACAAAAACACTATGTAAATTGTTGGCATAGTTAAGGAGATAACAATGACAGTGTCTATTACTGAGCGTATATTAAAGGAAATCAAAAACCATATTAAGAAACATATCGTTGTCCAATGCTAATAATAATTCATTGTGTACATTACGATTGTTGTCTGATCAGATCATTATAGACATATTAAGGATGGTTGTCTTTAGATTGAAGGTTGTTGTCTGTAACATAAAAGATACATGCTATGGTTTTCTAACACTTAAAAATTCACTGTGTATATAAAGGCTATCTAACACTTATAAAAATTCGTTGTGGTTTATCTTTGGGAACACTATGACATTAAAAACAAACACCTAGGCACAAATTTACTATAGTTTTTAACAAAATCGTGGTCAATAAAAGGGGAAAAAAATCTAAGTTTAACATCACATTTGATGGGTTTCATCAATAAAAATAGTTGAGTTTTAACATAAAAAACAATTCTTTGACTTTAACCTCAAGTTCGCAGTCAATAAAATGGTAAGGAGAATGTTGTCAGGAATATTCAACTTAGTCATAAGATACAAAAAAAAAATGCTGTGCAATGAAGGGTAAAATAATAGTCTATAAATGTATAAACCAAGGGTAAAGTTGTAGGGTAAAATTTTCCATTAAAAATTAATAATTTGCAAAGGAAAATTGCAGGCCAGATGTGTTAAACATAAGTTAAATTTACCCTTGAAATATATTAAAATGCAACAGAAAAATCGCATTGGAATGTATTGAAATGCAGTTGATAGACAATAAGAAACATGGTCATTAAAATCACAGAGAACGAAGATGAATCAATACACAGTGGTATCCAACGTAGGAAGGAGCAAGATAATCAATCAACCAGGAACAATCAACAGGGGTAGACAGCTGGGAAAAACTATTTTTCATTCATCATCCATGCACATAAAATCAAGGCATTAGAATATATAGGTCGCTATGCACCGAAGTGAGGACCGTCGATTCGGCTCCTCGCTGACTACTCAGGTGTGGACTGGTGATCTAGGGATGAGGATGAAAGATAAGGTGCAATGTCTTCAAATAATCAATAAAACAAGACATAATAGTCATAACAATCAAGGATCGGTGGCCAAGGAAATCGATTCAATGCAGCAAGTGTAAAGCTATGATTCCTTTAAGTTATCGATTAAAAATTCTAAGTAAAACACTTTTATTTACACGATAAAAGTACATAAATGAAAGATCAAGAACAACATTTATCTACCATTCAAAATAAAATACTACGTACCATAGCCCAAGGTGATCGCTCCAAGTCTTTTTCCCGTGCGCTCCATTTAGCTCCCGCTTGCCGATCGATGTGACTTCACCGATACCTCTCATCCAACACTAGGGGTGCTCTTCTTCCCCATTATCCCCCCGAGCTGCAAAGGGGCCATGCACTCTAAACCAAAGAACAACTAGCAACTAGCTCGCCTGGCAAGGTCGAGCTACCACTCATTACCCAAGCTGGGTATCCAAACTCCCACAAGATAAGTCAATCAAGAAACAAATTCTGCAATGTAACATTATGCATCAAAGAAGAGGCCCATACTCCTCCTCCTCCATCCTTTATATAGAGTTTCTAAGTTATTTATTTCCCAATTTCTCATTTAATTTAATTTTCATTAATTTATTTCAGAAAAATCTCCCCCGTACACATGTCACCCATCCCCCTAGTTGCACCAAAAATTAATTTCATTAATTATTTAATTACTCCTATTTCCCTCACCCACCAAAAATCATTCCTAAAATCGCTCCTTGGTGACCCCATATTCCCTTACACACCTTAAATGACTTATGCCCTTAATAAATTCATAAATGAGTTCATAATTAGAAGGTTCTTAATGGCAAGATTCCTTACTAAGTTAGTCATTTTGTTTTTCCTTATGTTTCCCTTTTTCTTTATGTTTCCCCTTTTTCCCTTAGTTTCCTGTTTATTTTAAGTTTCCCTCTTTTCCCTTTTTATCTTAAACCCACTTTAGCAAGTGCAGAAAAATTACCCTTTGACCCCTTTTTCTTTTTAATTAATAAATTTTAATTAGTAAATGTAGAAAAACAAACAATTCCCTTTTAAAATTTTAATCCCTCAATATAGTTTGATTTTAATAAATTAATTGAATTGCTTACCCCCTTCTCTTCACATGTTTAATGATTATTATTACTAATATCATTTTACCACAAGTATCACTTAGAACTAGATTTTATTTTCCTAGGTTGGGCGACATTTTTATTAGGGAAAATTGTTTTTAAAACTTTCTTATCACATCATTCATTCTAAGGCCATATAGGTTTATTCACTTATTAGTTAAAAACACGATGTGCCCTTCAGGATGCACTAGGTTCTCCAAGGGTGCCAATCACCTCATTCTGTTTCCCTTGTACGACATGCCTTTCAGGATGCACTATGTGTTCCAAGGGTGCCACTCGCCTCTCGACTGACTTGGTAGACATAAAAAAAACCTGGAGTCAATACTCCGCTAGGTTATCTTGTGGGAGACTAAGGGCCTCTAAGGAATGAGGCCCCTGCCTTATTGCGCACCCCTTACAATCATCGTGAGTGACTATCACAGTGTTCCCTCATGACATCACAGTTATTCTCGAACTAGGTAATCGTTAACCCACATTTCAATCCATGAAAAGAGTGCTAGTAGGTCGTGGCAGGGATGTTATCCACACCTCTCCCTTAATGTCTCTGGTTTTTGTGTGTGACCCCTCTACTCCACATGTGAGTCTGGTCAACAAGATATCATAAGATTGCATCATCAATGAATCATGTCATAAACAAAATCAATCATCATAACATCTAATCAGATCCGCATATGTCATATCAACAACCATCAAATCCCAATAGTCCACTCCCTGACTCGATCCAGAGTCCAAGGGGTTTTATCGATGCCTCTGCATCCTCGAGTTCTAAATTCCTGCACACTCAGGAGAACCCAGTCAATAACACCTATCTATGTAAATACAAAAAATAACATATAATCACATCCATAATGCCTCATAATCATAATCAAAGGCCAATAGTATAATAGTTCAAATCACTTGCAAGCAAGTGTCCTCAAAGAATAAATTTGCTTAGTGCGGGAAAGAGAGAAATGTTACATACACCCCCTCTTGGTCTAAAATTCATCATGAAGTTTCACAGTATATAAGTGCCGAAAAAATGTGTACCATAGTATCATAAGCCTATCTATCAAACAAAAATGGAAACTACTGGTGCATATCATATGTGTCCTCCCAGGTCGTCGAGTGTGGACTATAGTTGTCCCACTAGACCTTGACCTGATCTACTGTTCGACACCGTAGTTGTCAAATGTGATGATCCAGGATGTATATCAACTCAGCTGTGAGCGCTCCCTCATCTGATACCTACAAGGAAATCATTTCAATAACATGTGTAGGATCACTAATATAATGTCTCAAAAAAGATACGTGAAAAACATCGTGCATGTGCCTCAAAGAATTTGGGAAGGCTAGTTGATAGGCCATGGGCCCCTTCCTCTCTACAATCCTTAAAGGTCCCACGAACCTAGGAGAGAGTTTATCTCCCTTTCCAAACTTGATCAAACTCTTATGTGGTTTTACCCTCAAGAAGACTTGATCACCAACTTCGTAACTATGGTTGACACAGAGCGCATCGACATAACTCTTTTTTCAATCATGTGCTTCTTTGATCCTTTGTCTTATTGTTTAAATTTGATCGTCCATTTCTTGGATCACTCCTGGTCCCACCAGGACCCTATCCTCAAGCATATCCCAACTCAAAGGTGTCCCAAACGGTCGCCCGTAAAGAAACTCAAAAGACGTCATCTTAATGGTGCTTTGGTAACTGTTGTTATAAGTGAATTCTACCATTGAAAAGAATTATTCCCAATGCTTATGTTGGTCCATCACATACATGCACAAAATGTCTTCCAAGATTTGGTTTGTTTGTTGAGTCTTCCCTTCTGTCTCCAGGTGATATGCAGTACTAAAGTTAAGTTGGGTTCCCTAGGCCTCTTGGAAATAAGTCCAAAATCGTTCAATAAACACCGATCATCGATTGGATATAATCCTATTAGGCATGCCATGCAGTCTCACAATATCACTAATGAAAACTCTAGCCATGTCAGGTGTTTTATATGTCATATGCACAGGAATAAAATGAGCACTCTTCGTCAAAGTGTCGACTACCACAAAAATTGAGTTGTGTCTCCTTGCCATCAATGGAAATCCAACAATGAAATCCATCAAAATGACCTCCCATTTCGATTCCGGAATAGCATGTGGTTGTAGTAATCTTGTTGGATGTATATGTTCAACCTTTACCTACTGACATTCTAGACATCTGGCCACATACTTGAGTATGTCTTCCTTCATTCCTTTCTAGAAGAATACAGGTTTAAGGTCCTCCCTCATCTTCGTGACCCCTTGGTGAGCCATGTACACTGCTCTGTGAGCCTCGTTAAGGATCAAACTCCTCAAATAATTTTTTGGTGGTATGTAAATTCAACTTTTAAACCTCAATAGTCCATTGTCATCCAACATAAATCCTTCAAATCTTGGTACCATAATTGTGTTTTGTTCAATAAAATCCTTGACCTCTTTGTACCATTAATCATCGCACTGTAAAGTTAGAATACTTTCACGTATATTTGTTTGAAGAGGAAACACCGAAAAGATGTTTGGTCGGCGTCTTAATTCATCTACCACTCAGTTCACTGTTCATTTTATGTAAGTAATATCAAAATCATACCCGCTAAGCAATTTTGACCAACATCATTGTCGCGTGTTGAGGTCGCTTTGCATAAAGATGTGTTGTAGTCCATAGTGGTCCATTTTTAGTTCAAATTTTTTTCCAATAATGTAGTGTCTTCAAAATCACAAGGGGTAACAATGGCTAACAACTCCAAATCATGCATCCCATAGTTCTCCTCATGTCTTCTCAATTTCCTCGAGATGTAAGCGATCACTCGACTGTCTTGCATAAAGACTCTGCCTAAGCCTTCCTTGGATGCGTTAGTTCATACCAAGAAGTCTACTTCCATGTCAAGGACTTTTAGTATCAGCGATGTTGTCAACAGCTCTTTGATTCTCCAAAATGCCTCTGCAGATTTCTTGGTACAAAAAAAATTCTTATTCTTCTTCTGCAATTCTGTGATCAGATTTTCTATCTTCAAAAATCCCTCAACAAAACGTCGATAGTATCCTACTAAACTCATGAGGCTACATGCTTCTGTGACATCCGTCGGTGTAGGCCATTCCATAATAGACTCAACCTTTGCTGGGTCCACGACGATACCTTCACCGGAGATGACATGCCCTAAGTAGTGAATCTTCGATTGATAAAACAACCATTTAGACAATTTTCGATACAATTTGTTCTCTTGTAGACATTATAGTACCAAGCACAAGTTCTCATCATTCTCCTCCATCATCTGAGAGTAAATCAAAATATAATCAATGAATACTTGGATGAACTTGTCCAAGTACTCGCAGAACACCCCATTCATCAAACTCATAAATACCCCTGGGACGTTCGTTAGTCCAAACAAAAAAATAGTAAACTCGTAATGTACAAACCTCATTTTAAAATATATCTTAGGGATGTCATCTTCCTTGATCTGTAATTGGTGATACCCTGATCTCAAGTCGATCTTCAAAAACACCATCACACCCTTCATCTGATAAAAAATATCATCAATCCTTGGCAACGGATATTGATTATTGATTGTTGCCTTGTTCAATTGACAGTATTCAATACAGAGTCTCCACGACCCATCCTTCTTTCATATGAAAATAATAGGCATGCCCCATGGTGACACATTTGGACGTATAATTTCTAGGTCCAACAACTCCTTCAGTTGCATTCTCAACTCTTGTAACTCTATGGTTGACATTTGATAAGGAGTTCTAGCTATCGGTTCAGTCCCCAGTTTTAGGTATATGGCAAACTCCAATTCCCTCTTCAGTGACATCCCGGGTAACTCCTCTAGGAAGATGTTCACAAATTCTCTCACCACCAGAAGGTGTTCTAGACCTTCTTCTACATCCTTTTCATTTAACGCAAGGATCACATAAAGCTTACACCCCTTTTGCATTCTCTTCCATAGCTACAAGGAAGAGATGAACCTCATGGAAACTCCCTGGTTCTAACCTACAATCACGCATCTCTATCCCTCATCATCGACCAAGCTCAATTGTTTCATCTTACAATTGAGTATCACCTCATGTGATTCCAACCAATCCATACCGATCACGGTGTCATAAGATCCTAAGATTGTGACGTACAGGTTGGACTTGGTGACAAACTCTCCCAAGTTAAGGGTACAACCCGTAACCTTCCATCTAACCTTATGTTTGGCTCTCGAATCCATCTCTACAAATATAAACTCATCCTATTCGAATGCCTTTACCTTAATCCTTTTTAGCACTGCACAAGAAATGAAAATCTTGGTAGCACTGGGATCTATCAAAATACTAAGGGTCTGGTCAGCAATGGTACCTGACGTCTCATGCACAGTTGACTGGTGCTCTTCCTGGTGGTTATTCACCACTGCATGAATCTGACGGGCCTCACCCAAATCTCCCATGCTAGTGAGTTTGGATGATCCAGGTGCTCTATCCCTCTCCATTAGGTAGCCGCATTATTATTGTGGCTCCCCACATGTCCAACACCCCTTCTTCAGTCCAGTACTCCTGGTACCCGAAGTAGAAGCTGATGGCCCACTGACCTGGAATCCTGGTTTGTTCTGCTGAATAGGCCTAAACTATTGCTACTGTGGTCGATGCTAATATTGATGTTGTGGTCTCCAGTAAGGAGTCTGCTACTAAGGCATTGGTCATTAAGGTGTATTAAAAGTGGATCCTCTCTAGAAGCCACGATATCATGGCATTTTTCTATCTAGTGTTTGATGCTACTGTGCATTGGATGACACCTACCTTGTTGGTCTTGCTGGAGTCCTACTCTAACCCATGTTGATAAGATCCTCCTCTTCTATGAGGGCCTTCTGGATGGCATCATGCAAGGTATGAGGCATCAAAATCCTAACATTTTCACGTATGTTTACATTAAGGTCAAAAAAGAACCTGTTGACCTTAAGTTTCTCGGTATTAATATGCAAAGCATACTGAAGAAACTCCATAAAATGGGCCTCGTACTCAGGCACCATAAAACCACCCTATCTCAAGGCATTGAACTCATTGGGTAGATGCTCAACTAATTTATTTGATAGGTACCTCTCTCGGAATCGTTCCTCAAATAGTTCCCATGATACGTCTTCGACGAACATGTTCAGTTGTGGAAAGAGTGTCTTCCACCATAGAAGATAACTCCCCTTTAGTTGAAATACCTCCATGCATACCTTCATGTTGGAGGTATAGTCGTGAAGTGCAAAGAACATCACCATATTCTCCAACCATGCCTCAGAGGCTACGCTATCCGAGGCACCAAAGAACTCGAGAAATTTGACTTTCTTGAGTTCGCTACCAATATCGATCGGAGTGCACGGTGGACCCTCAGGGGGTTTCGGTGCCCTGGCCTCATCTCTATGAAAATGACTGATAAGTCCCTCATAAATTCACTGAAAATACCTCATCAACCCAACCACATCACCCACTGCTATTTTCTCCTGCTCGACAACCTGTTCATCTCCCTGGGGGTTAGACCCCTCAGGCGTGGATGCTACTAGAGGCATCGCACCTCCTCCCCTAGCACCCCATCATCATCCTCCACAGCATACTCTAACCATGATTACCTACACAATTGCAAGTCACCTTAATTAGTAACATCAATATCAAATATCATATCAGTGAAAGTCGTAGTGTTCCCAAGTTGCGGGTTGAACCCACTCTGATACCATATGTAAAGACCCAAATTGCTACAACACCAAGCAAAGTGAAAAGTTTAATTTTTTTTTTTTTTAGGTGGGAAGGAAACGACTACAACAATAAAATCACACAACCCAACGAAGAACACCACACATGCATATCAAGTAGAAGTCAACAATGACTCAACCCACTTGGCACATTGTGCAACTATTCAAACCATGCAGAAATCAAAGAAAGAAAGAAATGACTACCCTCCTAACACAAGCACGACAACACTTACAAGATAAATGAAAACATCCACCATCCCGACACAACAACCTCGATGGCCAGTAAATAGAACCTCTATGGAAAGAAAATCCAATGCATGAAAGCATCACAACCCAAGCACCAACAACAACTACAATGATCATTAACACCCACAATGGAAAGCACAGACTCCTGCAAAGTCATCATTCACCTCTCTCCAATAGGGCACTCCATGATCCCCTCATCAGGGATCATGTCGTCCCCAGGTGATAGGTGAGACAATAACCCTAGCGCAACATAACCTATATGGACAAATGACTCAAGAAAAATCCAACGCGCTAGGAGTTGAAATAACTGACAAGAAGACTACACCCACACCCCCATGCAACAGTTTGACAAGATGCAGATGACATCTCTCATTTAAATTTTTCATGCTATTAAATGACTCGATCACAACCATAAACCATAATTGTTATGAAAGTTGTCTGAGGGGGAGGAGTGAACTGCTATAACCAAAAAATCCTATAACTCAATGTTATAACTTGTCTAAAATGATATCCTATTATTTTGATAAAAATCAACAACAAACTTGTATGTAATTTATTATTAATAAAAGTTATTATTTTCCTTGGATAACAATCAACCTTTAATTCCTCAATCTCTAATCACTCAAGGGATACGTTAGATAAGGTAATTATGTATTTAATCTTGCCCATTATATACCACTCTCTTCCACACCTTAGATATTATATATCTCTGTCACTACTTAGCTTAATATCTCATAAAATCGATATGCTACCAATAAAATAAAAACTGCACTAACCATTAATAAAATCACTGCACTTGATCAATATATCCATTTAAACCATCAATGTATCATTCTTTAATTTTCCAAGGTTAACAAGTATAAAAACAAATTTAGCAACTAGTTAAAATAAAATTCTTTTTCATGAATGTTATTGTATTGATTCGTTGTTGTTGACTAAATGTTGTATTTAGTCTCAGTAAGGAATTGCAAGAAAATTGCTATTCTAATTAAAAATGTTATCATACTTTTGTTGTTATTCAATGTATGTGCTTTCTTCCTAGTGAATTATCTCGGTTATTCAACAAAATACATTCACAGGTAGAAGGTTGTTGTCGATGATGATATTGATGAATCGATTACTATTCTTCATTCCATTAGTTTTCTATCATATAATTCATATCGCTATCTATGTAACTGAGGGTTCACCATCTATGCAAAGGATGGAAACATTGTTTTGATACAAGAGAATTTGTTGTCCACTAACAAATAAATTCTTTCTCAAATTATGAGGGTTTCTAAAGCATACGATACAATAAGAGAATTACTAGTATACCACATCCAATCATATAAGAATCACTATAATACAACAACAAAAATATAAAAATCTCTATCAGACATCATCCATTAAGGGTTCTCTACCACATGATGTATGAATCGCTTACCCAATAATTAAGAGTGTTGTGAGTGTATTAAAATCAGCCAAGGTACAAGTAAAACTTAGAGTGCGTTAAATGAAGAAGCTGGTAGGTAATAAAAAGGTGAATAAAATATGGAGAGTTGTCAGTAAGGATCCCTAAATTGTTGTCATTTAATTCCTGGAATGAATCTACTGATCATTGCCATTTAATTCAGGGAACACTATCAATAAATATCATGGAAACGCTTGGAAATTAAATATTGTTACTATCGTCTACTGAAGTTGCAAGGAATGGTTGGGAACCCATTAAATGGAAATGTAGACTATAATTAACAAAAACGTTATGTAAATCATTGGCATAGTTAAAGAGATAACAATGACACTGTCTATTACTGAGTGTATATTAAAGGAAATCAAAAACCATATTAAGAAACATATCGATGTCCAATGCTAATAACAATTCACTGTATACATTATGATTGATGTCTGATCAGATCATTATAGACATATTAAGGATGGTTGTCTTTAGATTGGAGGTCATTGTCGGTAACATAAAAGATACATGCTATGGTTGTCTAACACTTAAAAATTCATTGCGTAGATAAAGGATGTCTAACAATTATAAAATTTGTTGTGGTTTATTTGTGGGAACGCTCTGACATTAAAAAAAACACCGAGGCACAAATTTACTGTGTTTTTTCACAAAATTGTGGTCAATAAAGGGGAAAAAAAAGTGTTGAGTTTAATAACACGTTTGTTGGGTTTCATCAACAAAAATAGCTGAGTTTTACCATAAAAAAAATTTGTTGAGTTTAAACTCAAGTTCACAGTCAATAAAATAGTAAGGAGAATGTTGTTAAGAAGATTCAACTCAGTCATAAGATATAAAAAAAATTATGTCCAATGAAGGATAAAATAACAGTCTATAAATGTATAAACCAAGGGTAAAGTCGCAGAGTAAAATTTACCATTAAAAAGTAATAATTTGTAGAGGAAAATCACAATCCAAATGTGTTAAACGTAAGGTAAATTTGTCCTCAAAATATATTAAAATCCAGAGGAAAAATCACAGTGGAATGTATTGAAACACATTCCATAGACAATAAGAAACATGGTCATTAAAATCACAGAGAATGAAGATAAATCAATACACAGTGGTATCCAATGCAGGAAGGCACAAGACAATCAATCAACCAGGAACAATCAATAGGGGTAGATAGTTTGGAAAAACTATCCTTCACTCATCATCCATGCACAAAAAGGTAGGGCACTAGAATCTATAGGTCACTATGCATCGAAGTGATGACCATTGATTCATCTCCTGGTCAACTGCTCAGGTGTGGACTGATGATCTAGGGATGAGGATGAAAAATAAGGCACAATATCTTCAAATAATCAATAAAACAAGACAAAACAGTCATAGCAATCTAGGATTGGTGTCCAAGAAAATCGATTCGATGTAGAGAGCATAAAGCTGTGATGAATTTAAGTTCTCTATTAAAAATTCTAAGTAAAACACTTTTCTTTACACAATAAAAGTATAGAAATGAAAGCACAAGAACAACATTTATCTACCATTCAAAATAAAATCCTAGGAGTCATTGTCCCACATGCTCCATGTAGCTCTAGCTTGCCGACTGATGTGACTTCACCGGTACCTCCTAGCTCGAGATGCAAAGGGGCCATGCACCATTAGGGGAAATTTGGTTGAAAAATGGTCCTACTAACCCTAATACAAATTCCAAGTCATCTTGTATTAGCCAATCAAAATATTCTAAAATTTAAAGGAGGTCCATGTCTTAAACAATTTTTTATTATATAATTTGGAGATAGTCACAATTTTTTAATAATATATTGTGCATACTCTAGATGTAATCTCTGCCTTGGCTACCCAAAATTCAAAATTGTCTTGGTTATCGAGCATCAAATTAATGTGTTATCCCATTATCCAATAATTATAATAAATGAATGACATAGTGTATCGAATAAATATCAATGCATTTACATGCTTCACATTACCAACATTCTTTGGCATATTTTAATGCATCGAGGTCAGCTGGGACACAAATAAAATCCCTATATGCGCTTGTTCATAGGTTTAGAGGTTGCAGAAAGGTTCACTAAAGGAGCATAATTTACCAGCTATAAATCCACACTCTGTTGCTGAGATGAGGAAGATTCACTGTCACTACCATACAGGCCGAGGGTTACTACAGTCCTTGTAGATGGCTCTTGAGGGTTTGGTGGGCTTGTTCCAGCTTTGAAAGGACATTTTGAGGTGTCATTCCATCCCTATCAACCCTTGTGAGGAGGGTCAAACCTTGCAATTTCTTCCTAGAGAAGGGTCGAACCCTATATCTGTCAACATAGTGTAGACCAAGGACAAAGGGGAGATAATAGTAGGATAGCGAGGGAATTCTAGAGGACTGGAGTTTTTCTAGGAGTCCATTAAGCACATGTTCATTTGTTTATTGTTGTGGTAGATACTAGGGTTAACTATGGTGTATTTCTGTTACAAACTGCTGCTATAATAACAAAAAAATTGCGGGTAATTGGATTATGTGACAACCATAGTTACCAAATTTGACCGAATCGAGGAACCAAATTTGAAAATTTTCCAATTCGGTCAATTCGGTTGAATTGTTTGTCAAATTTGTTTTTTCTGATAGTTGTGTTCATCACTCTCACTTTCCCCCGAAAATCCTAGCATTGTGTTTGATTATCATGTGTTCGTCTCTTCCTTTGTTGTGCTTTGTGGATGCTTTTCTTTATTTGTATCTCATGGTAGCCATTTTTCTTGAACACATCAAGGATATGTTTTATTAATTAGTCCAAGTGTTCTTCATTGGAAACATTAAAAACTCGATTTGCAATAGTAATGATGATGCCAATCTTCTATGTAGGATGATAGTGAGAGTTATCATTGAGATATCTATTAGTATGTGTCTTCTTTCGATAAAATTGATGGGACATAGAGATATCATATTCATTAGAAGCCAAGATATCCAGAAAAAGGTAGTCAACCATTTTCTGTTGTTTCCATATTAAAATTGATGTATTCATATTGGTTGTTGGGATGGTTCAAGAATTCATACTACTTATCTCTTCCATGTGGCCAAATTGTGTTGCTGTCATCAACATATCTCTTCCAAACTTTTTTTTTCAGGGGAGGAGTATTGATAGAAATTATTTTAAAATTATCCATGTATATGTTGACAACAATAGGGGATAAAGGTGATCCCATGGCCACACCTTTGAATTGTTCATAGATATCACCATAGAAACTGAAATATGTCGATTTTATACATATTTGTACAAGGCATGTCATCTCAATATCGATAACATTTTCTAGAAACTTCAATAGCTTCATCTACAATACCTTTGTGATCAAAGAAACTACATCAAAACTTAGCTTGATATCACATTCTTCCATCTTCATATATTTGATGTTATCATCAAAATATGTTGAGTCCTTAATAAATAAATAAGTATGTCCAACTAGAGGAATGATAATTTTTTCAACGTATTTTGCAACATTGTAGGTGGGTGAGCTAATGGTCTTCATGGTAGGTCTGAGTGGGGATCCTTCTTTACGAATCTTAGGAAGACCATAAGTGTAAGGCATGGTGACTACACTAAGTGTTAGCTTCTTTATCTAGTAATCATCAAGAGATGAGGCATTAATTGCATTCTCAACTTCCTTGAAAATTTGTTTGCCAATATCCTTTTCAATATTTTGTATCTACCACTAGTTGTAAGATGTACTATCATTTTTTTGTGGTAGTCCCTTGTATTTAAAATGATTGTTGCATTTCCCTTATCCACTTTTAGGATTTTAATATCCCTATTGCATTTGATATTTTTTAACTCTTCTATTTCTTCATGACTAGTCTTATTTATTATAGGTTTTGCCTTCATGAAAGAAACAACACACTCTTGTCTTATTTCCCAAGCATTATTGAAAGGGAGAGTTCTAATTAAGTCCTAAATTTAGCATATAATATTCTCATATGGAATATGTTTTGTTGCTACAAATTTAGTCCCTTATACAATACTTTAAAGACATTGTCATCCAATGTGCACCTCAATAATATAACCACACTTCTTCCCTTTATATTGCATCCTTACCCATCAACTTCATCATTTTACAATTTCTCACAAATCCATGTTCTAGCCTACCACATTTGTCTCTTCTCTAGCTCCACATATTTATTGATATGTTTCTCTATAGATATTTTAAAATCCTTCTCCTCCTTGGCAATGGGGCTAGCTTCAAATATATTTCATATTTGAATACCCAACATGCTAGAGATCTTTAGATAAAGCATTAGTAGTTGTATAAAAATATAGTCCAAACTATACCACATCCTCTTTATCTCATTTTTAACTAATTTCATTGTAGTGATCTTGAATATTTCAAAATTTCTTTGATTATGAAAGTGTTGTTTTATCCATGAAATTTTAGGATTGATATTGTTTTCACAACATCACTTAAGAAAGGTTAGGTCCACAATTCTTCAAGTCCTTCTCAATTACATTTTTTCAAGCAGGTGATTCTCTACTAGTATTTCCCTTCCATGGAGGGAATTAATAATGTTGTTCATTTTGTTCATAGGTAAATTACAAGATTTTTGGAAAACCTACATCCCTATTATTTATTCCAACATTTCTAGACTTTGATACAAGGTCCATCATCAGAGAGAAACCAACAAATAATACATTTGATGTGGTTGAAGATGAGATAGTGAACCATGTGATATAAAAAAATAAAATTACTTTTATTAACTAACCCAAAACCCTACAAAATGATGATCTCAAAGACAAACCATAACCAAAGGTTTAACCAATGAAGAGGGTTAAAGAATAAAAACAAAAAAATAAACAACATTGATGAAAGAAGAAAAAATTGAGGCTTTATTTTGCAGATGACAAGCTTCTAAACGTTATGATAGTTTCCAACCATCATCTCTATTTAAGATGTTACTGAGTTTTTCAATTTCAATTGACTCTATTATTCAATGTTTGATTATGTTATCAACTTTGGAAACACCATTTGTTTCTTCATTGTGAATACAATGCATAATATTTGATGACTATTTTGTAAGAGTTGATCTTTAGACATGGTTATGATTGATATCTGCATAATTCTCCTTTAAGCTAACATGAAATGAGAATCTAGTTTCTCCAATATAGTTTTTCCAAATACCTAAAACCCTAGGGATATTACACATGTTTACTAGGGTGTCCATCCACAAATGTGGAAAACCATCCCTAAGTTTCATTGCTGTAATTGGTTTTAATCCCCGTGGATTAGGTGCACTAGTTTAGACAAACATATTTATTTAACTTACTTGAGTTTTTCCTATAACTACACTAGTATTATAGGGCCTCCTTTAATACTCCTCCAAGAGGTTATGAGTTCAAACTCATAAAGAGTTGTCTTTAGATGCTTTTTGTACAGTAAATTCATTAAAGTTATTGGGATCCAATGCAATAGAAAGGAGAAAGCTAATCATGGAGCATTCTTCCCTTCTAGGCGATTATTTTTCATCATGTCAGCTCTTAGTGTGTTACCTTTTTAATACCTGCAGTTACATTTTCTCTCATCTTGGTCTCTTGAAATACTACATTCATGCATGCTTTATGGCCACTTTTACCATTGATGGAAATAGGAAATGGTCTAGGTAGTGGAAAAGAAGTATCTTGAGGCAAAGGATTTGGTGCAGCTGGAACAAATGAGGAACTATTTTCCATAAATTATGTAATGTTCACTCCATTTGGCTTTCAAGTTGGTCCTACAGGATAATCCCATTAGGCTTCCCCCCCCCTCAACATTGACTGCTATCATTTCTCTTGTTGCTAAGATAAATAACTAGATTTGGCCAAGGGATGTGCCAAATATCACAAACTCATCATTGTTGCCAAATAGAAGTATGAAAAATATTACTTTTAGGAGAATCCCAAGGCTTTGTTGATCCTGTTAATGTAAAAAAAAACCTGATTCATCTCTAAATATTATAGACTATAGTTTTATAACCTATTTCCATCCAGTTTCAAGCCCTATCCTACCTTTTTAGAGCCCTATTTTATTTATGTTCTACCTATTGTTTTTTTATTCAAGCCCTATCGCTACTCCCTCTCTAATAAATTTATGAAATTATTTTTCCTTGTTGTTCTTTCCAGTTATAAGGATGTTAGGATTTTATGGGCAGTGTTTGTTGATTGGAGAGGTCTTGTAGCTCCTATTTTTGGCTTAGGTATTGCATATTAACCTTTCTAAAATCCCCAAGAAACAAACCTAAAAGATAGGGGGATTCATGATCCTTGTTGTTGTGTTCACTGCAAAGAAAATGATGAATCTCTCTCACTCGGTACTTCCACTTGTTCAGGAGGTATAGGATGCTACTCCATTTATAAGGATATTTCATTTTCCTTCTATGATGGTTCTCAATGTGGAACAACCTTTGATGCTCAAGAATATTTATACATTAATGGATGTAAGGGGAAGGAGTCTTGAGAAGTGTTTTGAATTTGTCGCTTAAAAGTTTTCTGTTGAAGGTGGCTTGATAAGAATAAAACATTTTTTCAAGAGTTGATTTCAATGTTGAAATAAATGTATCAAGAATGAATATCATGATACTACAAAGTAACAAACTATCCTTCTTGTTCAATTATGTTGTTTACATTATTGTTCAGTGTAACATTGCTATACTCTTGTTTAATTCAATTGTTGATGATTTTATTTGATTCCCATACAACAATCCCATAAAAGGAAATATAGGAATTCCATATTAGTTAATTTGAAATGTTGTTGAATTGAATTTCTTGTTAACTTTTTCCTATGGATCCTTGGTATTTTCCTTGCAGTGAAATGGGCACTCGTAGATATTCAGGAAAGTTGGAAACTATTATAGTTGAGAATGAAAAGGATGAAATGTGTAAGTGGATCACATTATGGGTTTCCATTGGATCTTGGGTTACTTTTCAACCATCAGGGAATCGAATTTGGGCAAAAAAAAGAAGACTAGATGATTTAAAATGTCATTGGAAAGGTGTATCCAGGGAATTTAAGCGGAGCCAACAAGGTAAAAAGGTGGAGAAGGTGATTATAGTTCATGTGTATGATCACAAGGACATACTCAAAGAGTCTGTTTCCAAACAAGAAAATTTTCCTGAAATTGGACTAACTTGTAAGGGCTCGTCATTTTGTAAGCATTGAGGTTTTTTTTCTTTTTTTTTTAAATTTGGGATTTGAGTATTAAAATATGAATGCCCTAGATTAGATGGATGCTTAATGTGTTTTATATTTTTTATGTGTATCTTTGTGCATTTTGGATTTTGAAGAATGGCATCCTGTGGAGAGTATTACTAGTATTTTATGTGTTTTCCATTCGCAAATAGGAGAGATACTCTATGAGGGAAAGAATTCCATGTCATTGAGGGAAAAGGGGGTTTGTTTTTATAAGTATGATTACTTTCTTCCAAGTACTAAAAGGGTTGGATGAATTGAAGAATCCAAGTTACCTACACTTCATGAAATTGGCTTACCAAATTCTAATCCAATATTAATTGATTGCATATGTTCAAAATTAGTTCTTGAAATTCAATATGGTATGCAAGAGAAGGGTTGTCCTTGTGATCATTTTGGTATGCACTTACCATTTTTGTTTTCTGTTGAAGTTTTCAAGGAAGAGGACTCTATTAGAATGAATAGGAAGACATATTCTTTCACAAACCCCTCTGACATGTTATTATCCAACTAATTTTACTCTGGATGGAATACAAGATTACATGGTGTGAATGGAGAGCAATTAAAATGTGTGTTGAGTGTAGAGACACTTTGTTGTAGGTAACGTTTTACAATTTTGGTTTTTCCTTTTCTTTGACTTTCACAATGTTTGAAATCACTTTATAACTATTTTTTCATTCTCTTTAACCTATATATATTCAATATTGAGACAAACTCTCTATGTTTCTTTTAAGCTTCGGTGTTTTAGGCAGATAAGGGAGAACATGGATTGGATTTGGATGCCAATAGAGCAAGACAATGACAATGGCACTCATTCTCCTCTAATATCCATTGAGTTTTTTAAGGATGTTGAACATTTCAAAACATTTTACATGGAAGAAAACTGGAATTTGTTTGAAGTTAGAAGACACCTTGAATTCGAAGAGGAATTGAGCCTTGAGGAAGACTTATATTTTATTCAGAATGGAAAAAGGGTGAGAATTTGATAGTTTATGTATGTTTCTTCATTTTATAAACATAGTTTATTACTTACATATTAATGATTTCTTTCATACAAATTGGTAAAAGAGGAGATAAGAGCATCATGTGCAAAAGTTGTGTCCATCCCCATACATTAGAAATTAGAGAAACATGACACAAGGTGAATCCTCTCCAACCATATGTTAGGAAACTCTTATGATCTTAGTTGTGATCTCTATATTTTAGAACTAATTTTGAAATTTACTACAATTTATTTTGGCAAGAGAAGGTATGATTTTGTTCATTGATTTTTTTTCACATAATTTGTATTACTTGTTATTTATTACTAAATTTCTAGGCCAATATTTGATGAAATTCAAGTGTTTTAACTCATCTTATTTTCATCACATGTACATGGAAATAAATGGAAAATCAAATGGACTTTCAAAGTGTTGGGTATGTGTTATATTCTTTGCACGAGTAGTAGTGTCTGAGCGCCTGCGCCGGGTGCGCAGGGGGGTAAGAGGGGGGGTGGAGCCCCCCTCGCGGGGGTTCGGGGGCAGCGCCCCCGAGAAAATTTTTTTGGGCCGACATATTTTCACCGGTTTCGGGCCGATATATTGCCGACATATTATCACCGGGCCGACATATTTCCGGG
>CBVK0103937488.1:0-10393 GCA_900067695.1 Picea abies
GACCAAAACACAACTGAATCATTAGTCCTAGACTTATCTGGGGCACACATGCCCAATGTAACTCGTAGGAAATTCCTAGCCAATCCTTCCCCCCCTCCTTAGACACATTGATAAGCTAAGTTTCTTCTTTGTCATATGGGGTTCCAACCATGTTTAAATTTCCACAACAAGTGAACAAGGCTCTTGCAAATTGTTGACCATCCATCTCCAAACCCCCACCCTTCCAACAATGCCATTCATTGCATATATGTTGGCAAACCCCAAAATGTGCCCTGATGAATTTAGTAGGGCCATACTAATCTTTTGATTGGGTCTATTCCTAAGTTAATAACAACAACTACTATGCCTTGCAAGATAAGTGTGGGCACATTGCTCTTCCTCTTTGCATGTCTTGAAATGTAAACAAAAGCATGTGGCCACATATATTTCATCGTCATTTAAAGCATAAATGTTGTTATTTTCACTTCTTGTAAACCAAGGATATCAAGAATAGTTAATGAGTTTTGCATCTTTTGCACCATGTTTTTTTTTATAAAGGTCTATCAAGCCCTTGATATTACAAGGCATTACCTTCATCATGAATTGAGGCATTGAAGTCCATCTCTTCGTGCCCATCCATATCATTCAACAACCTTAAAACATTTCACAACTTAGGGGCTCAAATATAATCATCAAGATTGAGTTATTGGGGTTGTTTTAGGTATTCCTCAATGTCCACATCTTGTTGAGAGTGTATTAGTGGGGGTGGTGACCTGGACCAATGGCCTCCCTCCTTAAGGAAATGGCCTGAGATTAACCAAGGATGTCCTTTCCTATGTTTCAACTCCCCAGTTTTATTGGTGGCAACCTTGATACCTCTAGAGGTTTTATGATCATTGATGCCTTAGGCGAAGGGGAATTTTTATTATTTTGTTGTGAAATTCTAACCACATGAACCCACCCATCATAACGCCATTATTTGATGCCCTGTGGACCTAAGCCTAAAAATCATTCTACCATAGAGATTTTGGAGTATCAACTTTGACCACGAGGGGACAATCTCTAATCCTATGATTAGGGATTTGACATAAGAAACATGTAGTTAAAATATTGATGTATTGTACACTTTGACACAACACTCTGACCCAACTTGGATGTACACAAACTCTTGTAAGTCTATAGACAAGTTAACCCTAAAATAAACCCACCTTTGCAACCTACTATTAACAATTCTTGTTGGCTCATGATAGATAACACTACCAATGGGAGAGAAGACTCACTCTGGAAAAATCCTAGCACCATATATAGAGACCTGGGAATTCAAACCAAACAACACAACATCGTTGAGCGCCTTTCTCTGTTGAAAACTTTTTCTCTCATGGAGAGAATATCACTATGGCAAGGTGATAAATCCATGAGCCCCAAGCAATAATGACATCACAATATGATTCCCCTTTGGAGGATAATGAAAATGAACCTTTTGTGAAGCTATGAGAAGGTGTACAAAGCTAGCCATGTGGTCCTAGAGTTTCTTATGATAGACGAGTGGAATTTTATACATACTATAGTCCAATTATGTGTGTCGTCTAAGTTTGTCATAAATAACAAAATATTCATCATACCAATACCAATGGGAGACTCATTCAGGGAAATGCCATAACCTCATGGAAAAAATTGGGCACAAATTTCCTTAGGGCCTTTAATGTGTGGTGGTCACTAGCGTCTCAATTAGTAATAACCAACACTATTAAATTCTATAGCTTAGAAAACTAAATTCAAGGTGAGGTTCAACCATAATACCATTGCCTCAACCCTTTTAAAAAGAAAAGTAGCTCACCAAAGGTCACCACCTCACTAAAGGTTATCAACAAGCATTAGTGATGGATGCAATGGGTCGTTAATGGCATTAAGGTAGATCAAATTTTATAACTATCAAAGTATGTAGAAAATACCTCTTCAATTAACAATTCGACTAAAATAATTATTAATGTGAAACAACATCCCATCACAAGGATACATCATTGTAGTAATATATTGTAATACATCATATATACGGGGTGAGATTCAACCATAATACCATTACCTCGACCCTTTTAAAGAGCGGAGAAGGTTGCCAAAAGCCATGACCCCACTAAAGTCTATTATTGAGCATTAACGATGGATGCAACATGTTGTTAATAACGTTAGGGTAGTATATCAAATCTTATAGAAAAAACCTCTTTGATTAACAATTTGAGTAGAATAATTATTACCGTGAAACAACATCCTAACACAAAGATATTCCATTGTAGTTATATATTGCAATACATCATATGTACGGGTTGAGGTTCAACCATAACACCATTGCCTCAACCCTTTTAAAAAGAGGAGAAGGTTGCCGAAGGCCACCAACTCACTGAAGGATATCAATGAGTGTTCATTATGGATGCAATGGGTTGTTAATGGCGTTAGAGTAGTATCAAACCTTATAATTATCAAAGTACGTAGAAAAGATCTCTTTGATTAACAATCCAAGTAGAATAATTATGAATGTCAAACAACATCCTAGCACAAGAATATGTCATTGTAGTAATATAACACATCACATATATAATGATTTTACATAGAGAGGACAACTTTTCTCATTCTATGGATCTATGAACCTTATCTTTGTGTTATCAAAACACAAATTACATTTTACATGTCTTCCATGAGATTTTAACATGGATCCCCACATAGTGAAAACCCAAGATATTTACGAGTTGGTCTCATCCATGTTGACATAAGTCAAGAGCACATTAATACAAGGTGAAGATGTTAATAACATTACGTTGGAGGTGTTTCCTTAATGTGGTCGTATCCCTACAAAAGGGTCGTCACACACAAACTAGTTTGCATATATTGCACACCACCACTAGGTTTGGCCACACATCCATTAAGTGAACAACATTTGGAGTGTTGTTTACCATCATGAACAATCCCTTGTAGTGAAAAATAGACATAAGCAATGAGATATAAGGTTGAAGATTGTGAATGATGTTGAGGTGAAAACTAAATTTGCTAAATTTAGTTGCTGGATACCTACGTAGTGCCCAAATCATTGTTATAATTGAAAAATCCCATGAACTAGAGCTCATCACTATCCACCATAACCATTCTAATATACTTTTCCACATGATTATCCTTTTTAGTGTCACCAATGAGATCACACCCTACATTCATTATCACCATTTCACTTTTTGCCAATTAGCAGGCAAACGGGTTTAGAATATAGCCAAAGGTGACATTACTCGCTTACTCACTCACCTTATTGCAACTCCCAAGCTCCTCTCCAAAAGGCGTAGTGAATGATATAGGGCGATGGTTACAGAAGGTGACCTTCATGATGGAGATATAGAGAGTCCCCACAATGGGCCCAACGTAAGTCATTAGATGAAAGTGGTACGTAAACCATAACTTCTCCATTAGATCAATGATAAACATATGTCAAAATAGTCAAAATAGAGCTTCAAAGCCCCCGTTTGTTTGGGCCCAAGGCAAGCGCCAGAGCGCAAGACATATGCATACACTTCTCGTATTCCTTGAGCTGGGGGTTTATCTAATTTTCAATTTACATTGAAATAAGTAGAAGTAGAGTTGCGAGGCAAGATAAGTCTAGTAAGGATTAGTGATTTGACCTACGAGAGTGTGACCTAGAGGTAAGTAATAAGGGGATTGAACTTGTATTAACGTGGAGATCTAGGTTTAAAATCTTTTAAGTGGGTGTAGATGAGGTATAAGATTTGGATAACTTTGATGGTATAGATATGCTTTTCATAAAATGAGAACTTAACCAAAAATATTTTATAAGACACATTTTAAAAAAAATGTATTGGAGATTTATACCAAAACTTTGTAAGTCTTTACAAGAACCTAAGTAGGGGTGTGCTAATTTTAATAAGCATCTAGATATAGACAATCCACGTGGGATAATCATGTTATGTTTATTAGGATGAGCAAGGGATGTGGATGCCACTCAATAATCGTGAAAAATGATAAACACCAATTTTATTTATTCATTTGATGAGACCTTATTAATAGCCAACTATAGTCGAACAAAGCGACTCACTGATAAGGTTTTGTTTCTGATTTGTAAATTGTTGTGGATATTCCACTAGAATAGTTCGTCACAACAGATCCTACAATCTTTTGAAACATTTTATTATGCAATTTATTACCTCAGATCTCATATTTAATATTACTAGTTTAGCGCTCAAAATTATGGAAATAACTAAAACTGAAATGAAAGAAACACACAAATGAACACACCATCCACACAAATGAATACAAATGTGGCATGGGAAACTCAATATGGTAGAAAACCTAGCTAGAAGGTGAGGCCTATGCTTTGCTCTTTTTTTTTTGGTGATGAAATGCAAGATCAAAGAAAGGGGCACTCAATATGGAGTTTCCATGGACACTGTGGCATGAATGAAAGTTACATAAATCTTCTACCTCCTTTGTTATGCTTCAATATCCCACTCCTAGATGCTTTGCTCAACTATGGAAAAATAACAATACCAAAAGAATGGAACCCTTCCTTTCCTAGAGGTCTAGTGTTAACATATCCTAATCACTGTCTAGGGTTAGGGTTAGGGTTTCTACATGCCTCAACCCTCAATTAGTGTTAGAGTTTCTAACCCTCTATAATATTCTTCAAAGTCCACATGTGACTAACCCCACATGTGTGAGTAATGGAAGCTTATGTGGTATCCACTTGGTGTCATGGTGGTCAACAGGGTAGGTCAACTTGCATGAGGTATAACTTTCGCATACGAACTCCGATTGAGGTGATTTTCGCAACGTTGGAAAGATTTCAATGTGTAGAACAACATTAAGGGGCTTTGAAGTAACCTCACAAATTTTTGATCCCCAAAAGTGCCTTTTGATGTCTCAAATCGGCTCTAGAAGTTTTTAGACCCCAAACTGGGACCTACCCCTAAAAATGTATAACTTTTGCATACAAACTCCGATTGAGGTGATTTTCGCAATGTTGGAAAGCTTTCAATGTGTAGAACAACATTAAGGGGCTCTGAGCTAACCTCACAAATTTTTGATCCCAAAAAGTGCCTTGTGATGCCTCAAATCGGCTCTAGAAGTTTTTAGACCCCAAATCACCTAATTGGAACCTACCCCTATAAAAGACCTTGCAAGCCAATTCTTCCAATTTTTTCACTCAAAAAATAGCAAAATAGATGACAAATTATATAATGATCCATTCAATTTCCTCAAATTCTCCATAAAAAATAGTGCCTAATCAAATATCTCTCTTAAAACTTATCAAAGAACAACAAAGAAATCAATTAAATAAATACATAGTCTAGTTGCATTCTATAACCAATCCCCTAATAAAATTAAATTAATATACCAATGAAAAAAAAAAAAAAAAAAAACCCATATCACTCTACACTATAAGTTTCAAGTGTTCATAGCATGTCTTTACTTTTAACTCTCACTTTACAAAGACCAATCTAACAGTTTTAACGTTTGGTTTTTTTCTAGGTATATTTTCCAATCAATTTTGTTCGAAAATATTGTAGATATTCTAATCTTAGTGTTAGAGGGATTTTTTTAGAATGTTGAATACAATTATACATTTAAAAAATAATTCAAACAATAGAAAATTGGGATTTTCACTTTATAATTATTAAAAAAAAATCAAAAGATAAAACGTTTAATGATGTTGTTAATTCGGGAGCAAACAAAGCTGGGAAATTTCAAGGCCTGAATCTGGCCAGATTTTCAGGGGTAGTTTGAGTTTCTTATGGATTAAAGTTTCATACATTGAACCTTACCCTTGGATTTTGCCCGAGAAAATCGATCAAAATTCTTGATTAACCGGAAATTTAAAAACAGACCACCAAAACACTAGCCGGAAAAGTAACTCGAGAGAAAAGATTAACTCTGAATTAGCTGGGAAATTGAACATGAGCTCACGCCCGATCAGCGATATCGCGTGCACTGTCGCTTATCAAGCTCTTTCGGACATGTTTGGCGCAAATAGATCCTCTGTAACTAAAACCTCTGAAACTAACTACGATCGTGTTGACACTGGACCCTGCTCGGAGAGATGCTGAATAACGTCGTTTCCTTTCATTCATTTCTTCCAAAAAAACATCCCCTTTGTTTCCCCCACCCCCTGGTAGGTCTAAAAATAAGAATTTCTCATATTTCCGCAGTCATTGCAGGGAGACGACAATCTCGCCATAGAACCACGGGACTAAGATGAGATCATCATTAAACTCACAAAGTCGGAACAACAACGAGCTACTTCATACCTCATCCGACGTGTCCCTCGCTCACTTCATTTAGCGATTTGATACCATAATTCTGTCTTTACTCATGATTCTGTCTTTTTATCGTTGCCACGTGGCCTGCTCCGGTGAAATTTGCTCTATTTCCAAGCCTGGAGAAATGGATGAGTAGATAGAGATATACACTCCATGGCAATAGCTATGGCATCTTCTTCTCTTCAACAATGGAAATGCAACCCGCTTCTTCTCACACAACCATCACTCACACATCACAGCGGCAGAAGAAGAGTAGGAAATGCAATTGTAGCTTTGGGAGACCCATTTGTTCTAGAGCTCGCAGAGAAGCTGGAGGAATCAGCCAGCTCGAACAACCTAAAAAACAAGAGCCTCCACCGTCTCAGAGAAACATGCACAGAGGAGGTCTTTCGACGTCCATGGCCGTCTGCAAAGGACGAGAGTTTCAGATTTACAGACATAAAGTTTCTGAAACAGTCCAAGATTCATGTCTCGGAGCCCTTGAATTCCCCTTTGGACTTACAGGGTTTAGAGAACGGCAGGCCTGGAGCTTACACGATTCTGTTAATTGACGGCCTTCTGTCCACCTCCCACTCGCACACGGCCGGCTTGCCGCACGGAGTCTTCGTGGGGAGTCTCTCCTCCCTGCCCGATGATTACGTGTTGCCTCCGCTCGAGGCTGCGGATGGAGGAGACTTGTTTTCGTCGCTCAATGGGATTGGAAGCCGCGACTTGGGAGTCGTCATCGTCCCCGAGGGTTGCAAGATCGAGAGGCCACTGCATGTCGTGTATTATTCGCAGCAGGGGGGAGATGATTTGCAGTCGCTCTGTGTTTCGAACCCGCGCCTAGTGGTGGTGCTGGGAAAGGGGGCGGAGATGGAGATTGTGGAAGAGTTCCGAGGGGCTGCAAATAGGGCGGAGATGGAGATTGTGGAAGAGTTCCGAGGGGCTGCAAATAAATCTTACTGGACGAATTCTGTATTACACGTGTCCCTTGAGGAGAAGGCTCAGCTCTGCCATTCTTTTGTTCAGCTGCAGAATCCCTGTGCTGTTCACATGAAGTGGACTTTTGTACAACAGGTAACGAGGAAACCCGTATTTGATTTTTTTTTTCAAGTTACTACACAGTTGAATTTAATTTTTAATTTTTAATTTTTTAAAATCAATTTTGAAGTGCACTACACAGAAGGGTAGCTATTTAGCCCAAATCACTCCATACTTGCACCTGGCCTCATCTCCTTGAAATTCATGTTATTTGGAAGGTGTAAGGCCACTGTCAGAATGAAATCCTGGCGGACAGCTTAATACTCCATCAACCTCACCAATGACCATTGATCATTAGCCTGGGGCAAGCCTTACACCTTTTTTTGAATGTATGAAAATATGTTCAAAGAAACTTGTAAAGAAAATCTGGTCGCAGGAAAGGAGACGGTTAAATGGTCATAGAGGAGCATTTAAACCAGGCTACTCGAAACACTAAGAAAACCTTAAAACAAGGAGGGGAGTAAATACAGAATTCCTAGTCATATCAAGCATACATCATAAAATTATTGGCCGAAGGCCAGATATTAGATGGAAGGCCAGATATTAGATGGTAGTAGTACAAAAATTAAAGTCTGCCACAAAAGGTGCACCATAAGCATGTGTAAAGCCATAAATATTTTAGCACACAGAGTCACTGCAGCTGCAGGATCCGAGTGGTCATTGTCCTCGGGCTTGGTCCAACCAGTTGTCCGATGTGGCTCATCGATAATCAGCAGTTCCCATCCATCGTCGTCCTCCAGCGCTTTGACTGTCTCCGATATAGCCAATGGGATCTGGGCAAACTGGTCATCAAGTGGTGGATGTTGCACATCATCATTTCGTTCCAGTCATGTAGCCAGAGCCTTTGAAATTTTACTCTGAATATTGAACTAAGAGTCTCGCACTGAGTGAGAGACATTGGTTAATTGATCGCACTTTATGAACCATCAGAAGATCAAACTGAACCAGGTGACCAAATTTTGGGACAACATTGACATCTTAATTCTTCCCTTCTCTCTCTTCTTCACCTAACTGCAAACAAATGATAACAGAGAAAGCAGTAAATATAAAATGTATCCTTTATCAGCCAGAGATCAAACTGAAGTTTGAACCATCTGCCAAAATTTCAAATTTGTGACAACATTGACATCTAAATTCTACCCCTCATGCTCCACTTCACCGAACTAAGAATGAAAAGTTTAACAGAGATCCATGCATTTAAAATGTGTCATTTATTGGTCAGTCCGTATGAAACTTTATTGTATGCAAGCAATGGCTGTTGCCGTTTGATTTATTGTGGGAATAGAAGCTTAAGATCATTTTACATGGCTAAGTTTTAACTGAAGAAAGATTGAAGTTCTTTAGGATTTGGTTTTCCGAATAATGGGGTAATCAATAAGTGAACCAGTGGACAATAAATTTATGATCAGAACCCGATGAAACACTGTAAATATGAATCTCCTGCGAAGACAAAGTTTTATTAATAGAAGAGCAAGACTAAAAAAGGGTGGGTGGTTTTAATCATAGTTACCAGGTTCGAATTTGAATCTGGTAAGATAGGTAAAAAAATCATGTCTAAAATTTACACTGAAAAAAATTCGGCAGTTTATTCAAAATTCCACAGTATATATGTATATCCAACATTGGGCAGTACACCCAAAAGTCAAACCCTCTCTGTTTTTTTAATAGCTTTCTGTGAGAGCAGCGGCAGTTGTATAAAATGCATTTGTAAAGGAGGTTTTGACAAACCATGATGATTAAATTGAGGTACATCTTACCACTGTCCTTAATTGAATCAATCTCTTTACATTCCTATTTTCTGTTTTCGTCAAACCTGCTCTCTGCAAATTTCTCATATCCTATTTTATTCAAACAAGACATGGAGAACTTTCACCTCTAACTGAAAAGTTATAATGTTGAACCAAGTTCATTATGAAGGTCAGAACCGCAAGAGCTGTAAAAATGATGCAATAAATTCTCTTTTTAGATCTTGTCTTGTCTGTGTCTGCTGGAAACAGCACAGAAGCCATTTTTTTCTAGAGTAAAAGACTGTGGTCTTTGAATTACACAAAAGGCACCTACACATCCCACCATATTTTGCTTTCATTCAGAAGCATTCAAGACAAGCAATCTCCAAAAGCAAGGAGATTCCCAAGATATTTTCTCCACAGTAGTAAATTCTTCTTTTGGTTGCAGGTCGGATACAGAACTATCAAAACAGTCTGAATTAGTACATAACTTCGACCTATTTAGGAAATTGTTTTCTATTAACCCTCGATTTCATTAAGGAATTAAGTGATGCAGTGTCAGGAATCATACGATCTTGTAATCCTGTTGCCTTTTGCCACAATGCTACATATGCTCCATTTGGCTTCTGAAACAGGTCATGGTGTCCCTGGGTCTGTTGTGATTCCTCTACGAGAGAGGAACATTCAAAGACAAATCGAATTTGAACAGATAATTCGGCCAAATCAAGCGAAAAGGCGAATTTTCGAATTTATTTTGTTGATTTGGCCAAATTTGGTAACTGTACTTCTATCATGTGTATTGAGTAAACAATTCAGATGCGGACGAGATGGCAAATGAACCATAGTTACCAGGTTCGAATTGAAATTCAGTACAATAGGGAAAAAAATTTGAGTGAACAATTTTCAATTTGAAAAAATTCGCCAGTATACCTCTTAAACCAGTAGAAATTCACCAGTATATGCAGGTCAGAGATAGACGTATTGAATTTACTAGCGTGGATGTCTGTAAGGAAGTAAATGGAGGGTCATACAAAGTTTCAATACCTCTGCTGCAGGCTAATCTGATGTTATGCTTGCATACAAAATGAATTATTTGCAAAGCCCCGAATTTGGAAATTGGATGAATTGAGTGAACCGAACTGAACTGAATAATTTGCCAGACGAATCAAACTTCCGAATTTCTGTATAAATTGGCCAGATTTGGATGAATTTGGTAACTGTGGTTTTAATTCTCTAAAACGATAGTGCTTGTTGAAATTAGTGCAGCCGCAAGAGCCATTCTCCTGGAGGATGGCATAAGACCCTAGCTGTGGACTAGGGCCCCCAACACACTCCTGGGGTTTCTTGGTATGAGAC
>CBVK0103937490.1:0-12416 GCA_900067695.1 Picea abies
AACACTCGTCTTAACCTCCTTTATTAAGGCGACTTGTGACTCTATTATCCTGACCTATGGAAATTTATTATTTAATCCACATTGGACTCTGTTAATTCCATCACCCTCTACCCTTAATCAGAAACAAATGCTTGTGCCAAAAAATCATGAACTTATTGACAGCATGCAGATTGAAGAAGATGCCTTCAGCCTGTCCATGAGTTGTGTAATGATAAAATCGAGATCCCATAACCTCACATTTTGTTGTCATCTGCATGCATCATATGCCCTGCTCATTTGCACTCAAAAATTCAGTTTTTGGTCCTAGTATAATGTGAGATAACTCCGACTGCACGACATATATTTGACCTAGTTGAAGTGGCATATGCCAAGCCGCCAACCACCTGAGTGACCTTTGGCTCATTAGCCAGATTAGAGTCAATGTTGGCTGATAATTTCAGTCTGCCTATCATAGATGTAGAAGCTGATTTGAATTCCAATAAGTGTCTCTTTTCAACTTAATGCCGAATTTTATTTCTAAAATTTTCATTGTCGAATTTTTGTCGAACTTCAAGGTCGTCGAACTCGAACACGAACACGAACCAGGTGACTAAGCCTACCACAAATGTAGAAGCTGATTTGAACTGCAATAAGCATCTCTTTTCTACACCTAGGTAGCATTTCAGCCCACCTAACACATATGTAGAAAGCCGATTTGAACTCCAATAAGTGTCTCTCTTCTACACCTAGGTAGCAAAGTATATTGGTTCTAAAATCCAGGCTCTTGGGGCCTGCCTTAACCTGTAAAGAGTCGTGTCTTACCTGCAATCTGCAACCCTTGTGGTTGATTTTGACACGTACCACTCTTTAAGAACTTCTCAATCCTTCTTGCTCTTTGGCTTTTGAAGAATGAATGCCAAGCCCCCCTTCCTCCGACTGTCCTTTTCATAATCTCCTTTAGGAAGGTGGATGGTCACCCAATCAGTAAGAAGTGGATGTTCACCCAATCAGCAAGAAACCATGAGGGAAATTGAAGAGACTGTAACTGTTTTCTTGGTCCAGAGGGCACCTTCATGTACAGTACATCATTCCACGTGGTCAGACAGTCCCTTTGACAAGTGGTTTCCTCTTTGTGACTCAGATCCCCCACTCCTCCATGCTGTTGGTTGGTGGATTGAACCCTGTCGGTTTTCTTCATGCCGCCGGTCAGTTGGAAGACCAAGTCTAGTTGATTAGTGTAATACAGTGGAAATGACAGAGGCGCTTCTCATGCATCTTGCTTGCTGGAGATTGGTTTTTTGTGCCCTTAGGGTGGTATCACTCTCCCTCCCTTCGACAAGTGGTTTCCTTTATGTGACTCATATCCCCTACTCCTCCATGCTGTTGGTTGGTTGATTGAATCCTGTCGGTTTTCTTCATGCTGCTGGTCAGTTGGAACACCGAGTCTAGTTGATTAGTGTAATACAGTGGAAATGACAGAGGTGCTTCTCATGCATCTTGCTTGCTGGAGATTGTTATTTTGTGCCCTTAGGGTGGCTGTATCACTCTCCCTCATGCATCGATCTTCCTTCCGGAGTTTTGAGTGGATTTCCTGTGCTAGTCGACTTCACTTTTTCTATTCAGTCAGTTTTCCTTTTATTGAACTTAGACGTCCTTTTAGTTAATTCCATGCAGCCCTGCCAATTTCTTGCTTCAGCTGGTCGATTTCGATTGGTTTGCTGGTCAGATACTGCCATTGTCAATTTGTCTATGAGCCTTTGTTCTTTATCAAGCCAAACCATTTCTCTTAGTCGATGATCTTTTAGGATCATAAGCCAAGAATAAAAAGTACATTTTTAATATAGACTTCTTATTTCTTGTCAATTTCCACCATACATCCCCATGCCCTTCAACCACATGAGACCTGTCACGGCCTAAAACAAATGTCTCTGTTCTAGACCTAGCTTCCTTAAAAGAACAAACCAGTGCTTCCTATTTGTCATATGTTTTGAGACAACTAAACCAAAATACCATCATCTGCCTCAAGCCCAGAAACATTTTCTTGCTTCCACATATTGTATTGTGGACCATTGAATTTCCGAGAGTCTGATACTATTATATTTTGCATGCCTGCCATTTTTAAGTGAACAAACTCCAAAAAGAAAGAAATCTAACTCCAAAAAACTAACTCCGAAATTTGAACCCCATAATGAACTTACCTCCTATGTATTTTCTCTCCTGCCTAGAAAACACCTTCCAACGAACAACAAATATTACTTAGTACTGTGGTTGCTTCCTGGAGTGTTCTTCTCGCCTCCCGGAATGAGTTCTGTGACCTGGCTATGTCTCCCTGCTGGCAAAATTTTCTCAGCGCTATGGCTGACCTATCAATGTCCTCTTGCCAACAAAAATATTGACATGAAGACCGTTTCTTCCAGCAAATGCCAACATGACAAACACAATGGGTGATCTAGGTCTGATATCCCAGCACCTATCTTCCCACAGGTCTGCTCTCCAAACAAAACTGTTCTTCCACTCTACCCAACATCCAACAATCACACTGCTTTACTTTGATGCTAACTTTCATGCTGTTTCTGCACTTTCTAGCACCCCCAATGCAATGGTTGACGGCTCCCGGGCTCTCCCATTGGTTCTTACTGCAAATATTTGCTCCCACATACAACTTCTACAATTCTGTTCTTTTCTTTAATATCCCAGACTTGGTGTCTCACCCAACAGCAATTCCAGTGTCTGTCCATGCTGCCCTTTAATACCTCAAACATACGCTGAAATTCAGCAAATACCCTGCGAGAGTGTGATTCCTTGGTACCTCACATGACAGCAAAATCCATGCTACCTAACATGTTTATCTTTTGCTCAAGAATATAGAACGTCAGCCTGAAAATCTATCTCAGCCCACATCAGCTCTTTGTGCTGAGCAGTGTTGCCAACATTGTGATATTATCTCTGACATCACGATAATATCATTTTTTTGAGGGCAGACATTATTATCTGATATTTTCCTGATATTTTCCAATATTTTAATTTTGCTGACATTTTTCGATATTTTCCCCAATGTTTCCGATATTTTCTTTTTCGGACCCTTGGTGATATTTTCACCAACACGATGTCGGCAACACTGGGCTGCTGACATATACACATTTCAATTTGCTATTCAAAAATCTAATTTTTTCAGTTAATGTTTTAATCCCCTCTGTTAAATTCTCACCAATGTTAATGACTTCTGCCGTTGATGTCCTTTCACACACTGCCCATCTGCCATGTTAAAAATTAAAATCAGACTGTAAATAGAGTGCTAACCGTGTCCTGCCTCTGTTTGATCAGACATGCCTCTGCTGTGACGTCAACCCCTTCCAAGTCAATACATTAAAGAAGATTTTATTTTTTTCTCTCTTCCATGTGAACAATTCATGCTGATGCCTCTGACAGGAACGTGCCCTGACTTCTTTCCCAGTCTAAACTCCCATAACCTGCTGTGAGACTGTGACCTCCTTGCAGGCTGTTTGTGTAACTTCTGTGGCCTGAGAGTGTTTTACCATATACTCGAGAATGTCACATGCCTGCCTGATATTTGATCTCTCTTCCAATTCTTATAAAGATTTTAACTTTAGAAATAAATTTAGTTATTTTTGTTTCTGTTTGACCTTTGTTTTGGTTCTGACTGTAGCAACCTGCTCATGCCCCAATGCTCAATGCGCCCACACATGGATGTGCAATGTGTTACTCCTCACGTTTGGCACTGTTGCTGTGCCTAAATTCAGCCTGCCCTCTTGTTACCGCCCAAACTAGCATCCCTTGGGGGGATGCTATGGGGATAGCACGATATTGGAAATGCACCATGATTTCCCCTTCACTTTAGGCTAGCTCCTAGAGACCAAGGGGGGTATCCCAATCCTTCCAACTACACACCTCAATATACATTAAATAGACCAGTGCCTTAGTAGCCAAATGTCTTAAGAGTATTCAATCAAGGGTTAGGGCAATAACCACTATAATATAGAGAGGGTTAGGAGCTAATTTAACAAGTGCTGAGATCTGAAATTAATAGCTACAGTAGAAATACAAACCAGCACTGCAATATCACCCTTTAAATGATGTAACAAGTCTTTTACCACACAAGAATGAATGTACAAATCAAGAGAGAAAGATATGCTTGAGTTGTACTTTGATTTTACTCTATAAATTGGACTAGCTTGCTGATATCCTAAATTTCTAGAATCTGATTTATGATAAAAAACACAGAAATTGCAGATTTTGGGTGAGGAAGAGTACCCCAAGAGTGCCTAAGAGTACTTAGAATGATGAATCTTGGGTACTTAAGCTAGGGAAATGAATAAACCTTGCAAAAACAGCCCAGCAATGATAAATTGCTAGTGCAAATGAATAATATCCAAGCAGTTATCTCAAACTTGCAAAAATGTTGGTGAATCTCCCTACGGTTTCACCAAAAATCTCCAAAATGAAATATAAAAGAAATGAACCGCTTATGAGATGAATTTCACTGTTAGAACGTGTTAGATAAACTTAATAAACAATTCCAAAGTGAAATATGAACTAGGGTAGGGTTAGATTTCACCTTTTAAGGTTCAACCCTAGTTCTAGGGTTTCACCAATTCTGATTTTTATTGCTGTAATTAATTTCTAGAATTGATAAACACCTTAAATCAGCCACACAAATGTTAGAAACTTAGATAAGACAATGAAGCACAATCCAAGGGCTGATTTTCCTTCCAGGGTTAAAGATGAATAATTTAGCATAAATCCTTCGATAAAGATGTCTAGAAAACAAAGATAAACTGTTAGCTTTACTCTAGACAATGATATAAATATTTTTGACATTTATATCTTTTATATATATTTTTTGTAATTTTTGTGTTTTATAAAACATAAAAGAAATAATTGAAATTTTAGAGTTTTGGTTGGTGAATGTTGGGAGTTAGGGCTTAGCCTTATCTCCACTTAGGGTTTATGGGGTTAAGAAGTATGCCCCTCTAAGAATTGGTTATCAACGTTTATGGATTAGAGTGAGAGATTTGGGCCACAAGGCTAGTAATCTCTTGTCTAATCAAGACAAACCATGAAACCAAGGTCCTACAAGAAGGGTTTCCCCAAGGGAATAGCCTTCACCAACAATATCAACAAAAAACTTGAAAAAAATACTTAAAACCCTTGGCGAGGAGCATAGAACTAATCAAGACAAGAGATAAACACTTACCAAATCGTTTTAGGGAAGAAGAGATACAAACCGTAGATGTCCTCCCTCCAAGTAGTTGATAACTCCTCAATGGATTGATCTTGCTAGTTTATGTAGAATCTTTAGCATTCACAATAGTCTTTAAGAAAAATATTCCAAGAAGAATAACCAAGAAGGATAGAGTTCCAAGAATTGACACCAAGAAAACACCAAGTAAAGATCTTCTATTAAATGGATCCATTAATGATCTCCAACAACTCACAACAAAATGAGTGAGAGGAGTGCCTATATTTATAGATGAGGCTCTCAACTCCTCTCCACTCTTTATTCCCCAAAATTAGGCTAAGGAATAAAATAAAATGGCTTGTCATCCACACAAATCGGAGACTGAATAAAAAAGTACAATTAAATAATGCATTACAATATATGAAACCCTCATAAAGAGGTGATGTCACCCTTAAAAAAAGAACGATTTGCTTTGGATCCTCCATTTTCTCATGGAAAATGGCTTGAATCATGTTTAGGAGGATTCCCAACCTTCAACGTCTCACTTCTCCTCTCCACTCTTTATTCCCCAAAATTAGGCTAAGGAATAAAATAAAATGGCTTGTCATCCACACAAATCGGAGACTGAATAAAAAAGTACAATTAAATAATGCATTACAATATATGAAACCCTCATAAAGAGGTGATGTCACCCTTAAAAAAGGAACGATTTGCTTTGGATCCTCCATTTTCTCATGGAAAATGGCTTGAATCATGTTTAGGAGGATTCCCAACCTTCAACGTCTCGCTTTATTAACCCAACGAACTTTTTAATGGATGGAATGATCCCCTTGAATGTGGACGACTTCTTTTAAAAAAGGGTTCATAACATATATTTGAAGTTATCTCTACATGAACGTGCTTTAATTTATTCCCATCATACGTTAAGTTATAACCACTTTATGAAAAGTGCCTTTTAAGTCATGTGCAACATCACCCTTTTTGAGAATAATCTTTTACAATTCATGAAAAGGTACTTCTTTGAATGTGGACGGCTCCTTGAGATGGGGTCTTGAGTCTTCATATCATCCACTTTATAAAGGGTATTTTCAAGTTATGTGCTGTGTTATCTCCACAAAATGCCAAGTCACATAACTGGCCTCCACATCATCAAGTTATTCTCCAAATAACTCCAACGTCCTCATGAAGTCCCCCTAAATGAAGTCATCCCTCCTTTAGTGAGTAAGTTGCCTTAAAAAAAGTGCCAAAGGAGGGGGACATTCTGGCTTTTGACACATGGCGAGTGTAGAGGATGTCCATGAGGATGAAAATAGCTCGTTCGTGCCACGGAGAGAGTGACCAATGCCTCAAAATCTGTGATATGCCTCAAAAAATGTGAAACTAGATAATCATGTGCAGAATAATTTTCGAAGGCCCAAGTGTGGTACATACATAAGAAAGAGAGGGTCCATGTGGGTAAGGTGTGCTAAACCATGGGCGTGACAACTTTTATAAAGCGCAATCACCTTTTACAAAGAAAACGAATAAGTGAGTAGTTAGGGCCCTGTAAATCATATATCCTAGTAGATCCACCTCATAATGCCCGCATACCTACCTGGGACATAAATGCCCAACATCAGAGGGAGTTACCACCTCCAAAGGGGTAGTCAGCTGGAGCAATAAAACCAAGCACCCCGAGAATGGGGACTAAAAGGACATGCCATGACTGTCCACGTAAGGGGATCTGGGTAACCTCTAACCAACACTTGTACATCAAAATCATCCCATCATGGCCACATACAAAGAAATCATCACACTTTGGGCACATCGGAGTGGTCACATCTTGTGAAAAAATGTAGGGTACACTGCAAATAATCTGGGCTGTAACATGAGGAAGGCACCTTTTAAATTTTTTTTTCTTGTTTTTTGGGCATGATGGCCTGTGATTGGGCCTGGATTTTTTAAAGTCCAATGCAGATTTGAATTGGATGAACCAGCCTTAGAACTGGCCAGTTTGGTATAGGATTGGCCTCTGATCCGGTTTGGTCACTGATCCCCTTTTGTTGTGAACTTACTGGTTTAGACCTATTGGTTTCGGTCTAGACCAGTGGGTTCTCATAACTATGATCATTCTCGATGTACTTTTATATTGTTTTGTAATGAAATATTTGATGAATTTTCTGAAAAAATGTTATGGGAAAATTCAATGTGGATCAGTAACTATTCCCTCTAGTCATGTTAGATAATTGTCTAGAGTTTATTGAATGAAAACTATTATTTGTTTGCCTCGGGTTTTGAGCATGGAACCCTTCATTCTTGCTAAAACTTAACAATTTGCACCTTTGTTATGATCAAGTCAAAAGAAATTTCTCCAATTGAATAACTCTAAATGTTTATACTTGTGCACACCTTCTTCTCATGATCTGTCTACAGGGTTCCATACATCTCCACTTGTACACATTTTATTACTCAATTACCTTGAAGTAGTGCTCAAGCTATGACATGAATGTTAATATAGGCCACACTAGTCACCAATAAAGTATTCATGATTCATGAATGTAAGGAGGAGATCATGGGTTTCATTCTTACATTATAGAATCATGATTTTCCATAGCCACATAGGGTTACTATCTCGAAAATAGCAGAAACTGCCAACCAATAGCTAGCAAATAAATAGCAAGAAGAACATGATGATAAAAAGATGGAGATAGAATAAAATTATTTTGAAGGGGAAGTACCAATGGCATGCTGTCACATTTTTAATATTTCATTGTACATTTCTGCAGACTTGACAACAAATTAAATACCGATGAAAGATTTGTTCAGGCATGGTCACTCAAAGTTTTTTTGTCTAGAAGCATTCATACAAGGTGATTGATAATACAAGTGAGCAATAGTGTAAGAAAATTAGGCTCATTAACAACGATAGGAGCAATAGCAAATGTTGATATGGGTTTTGTTGCAAAACTTGGGTGCATCAGAAGGAAGTAAGTTGCATACGAAGCAAGATGATTGAATTATCCTTAAAAGTTACTTAGGATTAGCCTACTGTTCATCATAGTCCATTGCTTTGGCTAGCTCCCTTGGATGGGCTCATAGTTGGTTTACAGGGGTTTCAAATTTTTTGGAGTTTGGGTATTTCAATGGACCGCCTCCCCCCATTCAAATTCTCACTTGATGCACCTTGTTGCCCCCATTTAGGAAGTGAATTGCATAGGAAGCAAGATGACTAGATTATCCTTAAAAGTTACTTATGATTAGCCTACTGTTCATCAAAGTCCATTGTTTCGGCTAGCTCCCTTGGATGGGGTTGTGGTTGGTTTTCAAGGGTTTCAGGTATTTTGGAGTTTGTGGGTATTTCGATGCCACCCCTTGTTTAGATACTCACTTAATGCACCTTGTTATCTCCTACCTACTAGGCAGGAGTTAAACATGATCACTCGAGACAACATCTACATGTAGTATACTCAGATCAGTTGGACAAATCTACTGGGCAATAGGGAAAATTTTAAGGATCCATACTTATCTTAGAGTGTAGAAACCTTGTCAAATCTTACCAATTCTTAAAATGCCAACCATGAAATTTTTGGTGATATTTTTGTAAAAATGTTTAAATTTCTAAGCATTTTATATAGTTTATAGAAATTCTTAAAATTCTAATCATAAAATGTTTGGCGATATTTTGTAAAAATATTCATATTTCTAAGGATTTTATATGGTTTCTAGAATCTTTTGGCAATTTTTAGTGTTAAATACTTTTATCCTATAGAATTTGGGCGAATCATTTTAGAAAAATGGAAATTGGTGAATCTTTTTTGGGAAAAAAACATGGAAAATTAGTCCATAGGCAAAATTTAGCCCCTAAAATTTTCATTGTCGAGCATGTGTTAACCCCTAGATTTTCACCCTTGAAAATCTTGAGGGTTAAGAGCCAGCATGCATTCCTTTGGTTGGCATTCCGAGTTTCACCCAGAGTTTAGCACTTGTGGTTAGTAGAGGTTGGTTCTCATCAAAGGCATGTATATGATCGATACATGGTTGCTTGGTTCATAGAGTTAGAGTTGGTTTGGTTTCTCATGCATTTGATAGAGATGTCTACAATGTACATACAACAGGTGTTGCTACTTTTTAGGAGACACGGTTTGAGTGGGAAGAAATCATCACACTTTGGGCACATCGGAGTGGTCACATCTTGTGAAAATATGTAGGGTACATTGTTAAGAATTTGGGGTGTAACACCTCTCACCATAGAACTCAGAATAATTCTAACGTCTCCTTTAAATTGCTTATTTGTTTAAAAATCTCCCATCCTGGACATCTCATACAGACAGACAATTCCTGACAGTCATGTTTTTAGGTAAAGTTTTCCTCTATGTTTTATTCCCATGGGGAAATGCTGTCTCCATCAGCTCGTTTGGATGCTAACATCTGTAATTCTATGTGCATGTCCTTCCAATGCCTGCTGCTATTTTTTGACCCAATAGTCTACCTGTTTTCTCATGCCTGTCACATCTGCTATTCTGCATGCATGACTACCCAATGTTTACTATTTTTTGACCTGACAATGTGTCAGTTTCCTCATACCTGCTGTCACAGGTTTATTCTAAGTTTTAATATTTAATTTTTGCTGCTAGTTCCTAATTTCTTCAAATTTCTGCTCACACAATCTTTTTCAATATATTTTTAATTATTTTCTAAAATCAAAACTTTAGGAACCTTTGATATGAAATTTACAAATTTTACTATTAAATTTATTGATTATGTCATGCCCTGCAGAAACACACATTCACATTCAACAATCTCCATTGGCTCTTGTGTGCCACAATCTCCTATTCTTGTGTCATGTGCCCGCAATGCATGTAATTTGACTACTGTGCCTCTTGCTTAATTATACCCGCAAGATTATTCCTCCCAAATGCTTTGGAACTGGGCCTTGATACTCCCAGAGGCCAATGAACCTTGGCTCTGATACCATATAAGATTATGTTCACACACAGAGCACAAAGTTAGAGAGAGAGAGAGAGATTTGATGATTGTATTATAATTTGTTTGATATGAATATAAGATGTACATCACACAGTCTCATGGAGGCATAGAATTAACCATACAACCAACTAGAATTGGGTTAAGACATAATTAAAGCCTAATTAACACACTACATGTTGTAATCCCCTTTATAATGTGACATATGACTTTATTACATTATGTTCCATGACACTTTATTATTTATTGCTAACACCTAATAAGTTAGAAATACAATGATATGACCATTAGACTATGTTAATTCTATTAAGCGGAAAAGAGAGAGCAACATTAGTGGGTAGATAGAGCACATAGAGAAGATTTGTAAGAAGCATGAAAAGAGTATAGAGGTGGAGGAATTGATGCTTGGGGGAGGAATGAGGTTCAAGATAAGTAGGCATGTGACGGTCTTAGGAATTGGATCCTTGTGTAAGTGGAGACATTTGTAGAGGGGGAGAAGTGAACGCTCGTGGATGCACAAAGCTGCAAGGTATCGATTGCATTAATGCAAAAATCACTAAGGATCTCAAGAAGCCAAGTATTGGATGAGGGGAGAAAGGATCCCTTAAATAGAGTGGGAGGATTATTCATGAATGAGTAAGCCATTAACAAGGGGTTTAAATATACTTATTATCAACATCTAGGAGAACAATTGACCTTTGCCAAAAATCCACATTGGCCCCTAGTGGCTAGAAAGGGTGAAAGCACCTGGTGGCCCCATCGATTATCATCATCAGTCACATTTACTAGCCACTTAGTTGGCTTGTCAAGTGCCTGGCACATGGGAAAAGGTTACATGATATAAGGGCTTTGTGATGGTCGAGGTGTAGTTGGACAACACCTTCAATACAAATGAGGACCACCCTTTCTTGATTGTATAGCAAAGAGGTCAATGACTACCTTGGAGACCCAAATCCCTCGCCAAGATGAATGATCTGAGCACAACCACTAATATCTAGTGCCCAACCTCCTGCACACTAGAAGGCAACCATCCTTTGCATCAACCGCTTCCATTTAGATTACCTCAACACCCCTCGACTATGTGCCCCAAGTCAAGACTATGGTGCACAATGCCCCCCTTTCCCCAGGTCTAAGGGGCAACACCCTTGGCTGCCTCCCATCACCGCCGATGGGACAAGTCGAGGAGTAGTGCCCCCATGCTTGTAAAAGCTCTAAAGCGTTTGGCACATCGAATTCATGCTGGGCGTGCCCACTGCCAAGTTCAAACCAAATCAACTTCAATGAGATTCAGTTATGCCTATTACCCGACCAAGTCAACCTGTCTTTCCAATATGAATTCAATAGCAGTGTGTCGAGGAAATGCGCAATCTATCCTTGATAGCCTTTGCTTCCGACCTACCAGCTGTTGATGCAATTAGTGAACCAAGTCGTAATGAGACGGGGGTGGGCCTTTCATCACCTCTCAGAAAATGGTACTAAAGTTGGTTTTGATGGCATAGTTGTTCTTGCTTGTCATGGACGGGCATTGGTGGCATGGCATTTGGCTTTGCATGCATGGGACTGTGTTGATCTGTGAAGCTCTCGAAAAAATCTTGTGCTCTTGTCATATGACATGTGGCTCCACTATCCACCAACCAAGTCCCACTAACGGAAATTGTATTAGAAAGAACGAAGACTAATAAGAACTCCCTCTGAAGCCTGACTGCAACCTCATCCACTTCTACTAATGATGCCTGCTGCTTCGCTTTCTCTTCCTTCCGCTTTGGACATTGTGAAGCACAATGACCTAGCATATGACAAGCAAAACAGTTGACCTTGCTAAGGTCCTTCTTCTTCCTCTGTTTTGGAGATGCCTCTCTCCTTGGAGAACCGTTTCTTTCTTCTTCCTCTGTTTTGGAGATGCCTCTCTCCTTGGAGAACCGTTTCTTCTGCCCTTCCTAGCATGAGTATTTAGGGCTAGGTTCTCATCATCAATAGATTTCTTCTTGCCATTCTTGGACTCTATCCGAGCCTCCTCTTGGATGCAATCGATCCACAGTCTGTCAAATTGTGGCAACTTCTCTTGTGCACAGATCCCCTGCAAAAATGGTTCCCAAGACCCGGGAACACCATTCATTGCCACATTCACCAACTCTGTGTCATCAACTGATTCACCAATGGCTACAAGCTAATCATGAATCTGAGTGATCTGTTAAATACACTAAAAACCAACAATCTAAGCAAACAGATGAGATCTAGATTAATTTACTAGAATTATTAACTCTTACTTGTAGCG
>CBVK0103937505.1:0-11975 GCA_900067695.1 Picea abies
TCTTCCGATCTCACCTCATGTTGTTATACTGAGTCAACAACTGAAGGGGGTTTTTATTGTCTCCCCATTTTGCAAGAAAATTGGTTTCAAAGGCCTCAAAATTTATGATACTAGCTGCTGGGAGAGATCTGAACCACTTCCTCACTTCTCCTGCAAGACTTTTTGCAAACAACCTCATTTTTGCATCTTCAAAATCTACTTCTTCCAAGTATATAAAATCATTGAACCAGTCTAGATGTTTTTGGGTTGACACACTACCTTCAACATCATACAGTTTGATCCTTATATTATACTCCCGAGGTAAATCATGTAACTGAGCAGGAAGCACAAGAGGAGCAAATCTAGCTGCCATGGTTGTTGTGAGGGGTTGGAGCGGCTGTTGGTTCTGAGAATGAATCGCTATAGGCTTTGCAGATGCAGCTAAAATCAAATCTTAGAAACTCTTTTCGTCAAAGATGACCTCATTTAAACAAGATTCAGATTTAGTTCTAAACATAGTTTGCTCAAATTTTAAATCAAACTCAAGATCTTCAATGCTTATTACTCCATCTTTGGGCAAGGATAGATATCTGTCTAAACACAAAACTGGGCTTATTTTCCTTTCTTTTCTTTTGTGTACAATATTTTTAGGATCAAACATAAGGATTGTAGCTTCTGGGTCTAGGTTTCTCCTGGTGTGAATTCTCTTGCGAGCCAAGATTTCTAGCTCAAACTGCTTGGTGCAACTGGTCTCTTAGTAATGGAGTCGCCAGGGAAAAAATAATCTCAGCCAATAAGGTGTTTGATTCACTGTCACCCTTAGGAATCAAATCTTAAGCTTTAAGTCGTTCTTTTCCTAGGGAATATTTCACTTTCGATCCCCGACAACAGCACTAGAATGTTAACACTCTTTAAATTTTGTCCAATTGATAGACAAACGACAGAGGTAACTAACCAGCTTTAAAGCTGGGCACTAGCCTACTCAGCTCAGAGAGGGATCTCTCGTGTCACTTGATATTTCTTTGGCAACCAGTGGCTATATTTAGTTGGTTTTGTGGGTTTTTATAAAGTTGTTGGCAAGGAAGGGGATGGACACTTAGGGCTATGGAGTCAAAATTATGAAAGTGAATGAAAACAATGACTGACCAGTAGAACTCTCCAGAGGATAAATACTAAATAAGGCAATGAATCTGAGTTATAAATTGTATTTATGCAGAGTGTAAGAGGAAAGAGAAGACACATAACTTCATCAGAGAATTACTGTGATGAATTCTAAATTAGTTAGGAAGAAAATTACACAGTTTAAATTGCTTAAGCCGAGAGCATCATAAGATGAATTCTGAGATTTTAACTATCCAATTTAAACAGAAGAAAATGAAAATGGAATTAAAGAACACATGAAATACATACAAAGAGAGGAGACATAACTCATATCACCACCATTAGAATCTTTTCATAGAGACTTCAAAAGCTTATGCATATGTATTCAATTCAGCTCCAGAAATTTATAATTGAGTTCATAAACAACTAAAAGGTGCCCTTCCACTTCTGCCAACACTAATACATTCAAAACTACTATCATTTATACAATTCAAGTTCCTTTCAATTAGAAACCGATTACAATAGATGAACTAAAACGTTTCAGCTTCTAAAAACTTACTACAATAATTTCAATTGACAGTCTCAGTATATGAACCGATTTACAATGATTAATCAAAAACGTTTCATAAACTAACGATTGATTTCTCTGATTGCTCGACTTCTGTCTTCGCCATCTGTCCTGCTTTGGTCCTCTGTCGAACTTGCCAATTTGCTGACACATGGAGGCTATTTGTTGGTTCCTAGAAAATTGCATTTTGTCTTGCCCAGCCGCACTATCTCCTTCCACTCCAAGTCAGAAGGGATCTTGTAGTCCATCATTTCCTTGATCAGGATCTCTAGGTCAATGCAAGAGGCATAAGTCATGGTTAGCAGCCCGATCTTTACTGTCTTGAACTAGTTCAAGATCTCAAAATCTGTGGTCAAATACTCCACCAGTTTTGTCCCTTTCAAGCTTTCCTCCAGGCTTTCAAACTTGGAGTGATCCATTATGCATTGGGCAAGATGAGAGTTGTATTCTTCTTGATCATATAATTTCCCTTTTCCATCCCAAAATGGTGGGATGCCTTTGATGAACAACTCCTCAAACATATCCTTGAATTCTTGTATACTCTGCTCCGTCTATATGGCTTTGGTTTGAACTGACTTAAGCACATTATGCTTGGCAATGACCCTTGTTGGGCCTAAGATGTGATCATTTTCATGACGGTTATTATACACTTTTTCCATATGTATATATGTGTTTCTCGTCTTTTGAAGGATCTTTTTGAAGAATTTGATGATAAAATGGTATGATCGACATAAGGTACGTGTAATTCATGTTTAATGATTAAATCAAGTTTAATTCATCTTGTTCTATGATTTCCAAGAGTTAATTCATGTTTTTGTACTGTTATAGGGAAAAACGCACCATGTTTCCAGTTTCGACACTTGATTCGGCACTCGTTCCAGCACTTGTTCTGGTACTCGATCCAACACTCATTCCAGCACCCAGTATTGCACAAAAACGCAAGGCGAGTTAATGGTTATGGCATTGGAGACCAATGATGGAAAAATCGGGCACATGGGTTTTGTTTATCATCGCCTCCTCCAGCTATTAAGCTCAAGACAAGTCAATTTCAGTTGTCCAAAGAGGGTGATTATTGGCTTCCTCCGTTTTGCTAGTTATGGCCTCATTTATTGTAATTTACCGAATTTAGAGGTGGTTCGACCCTCCTGTGGTCGACCGCCTGGGTTGTAAGCTTATAAATACCGATAGGATGGTCATTAGATTGTTAAGCAAGTAGCATAAGCATTAGAATTGTCAGAAACTCGTTTTACTCTGTTTTAACATTTCACATTGCTAGAATTGTGCCAGAACTGCGTTTTCATGTTTTCATGGTGAATTCGGCCTATTGAAGTTCATGGTGTGCTTGTAGAAGGTAGCCACGACTTGCTAGGGGGACCACCAGCAGTCTGGTGATTGTATTTATGTTGTTTATGCAATTTCTTAATTTAACTACTCTCTCTTATTTCTTGTACATGTATGTTTCTATTTAATTAATTAATCTGTTGTAGCTTAATTGTCTATTTTGCAGGTTAGATGATGATATGTGTTAGCATGTATTAGTTTTGTAGATTAGGAACAAACTTGCAAGTTTCTACACTAACCCCGTGTGCAGTTAGACGTTAGATTATACTTTCTTTTATGATTTTATAGTCTAGTTTAAAACAGATTTTTAATTAGTTAGAACATAGTTTTAACTTGGGTTTCTTTGACAGGGATGTTGATGGATGGATAGATTTAATTCCCGTTCTTAGTTACATCATGCTTACTTCAGTTTTAGATAGATTTCATTTTCTTCATTATTGGTTAATGTAATTGTCGATTTACTTCTTGATATCATAGTTTAATTTATGTTTTTAACTCATCATAGCTTGAATGATTAAGAATAGACATAGCATAGTTTTCCTTTACATAATCTCCTTTCATAGATTAAAATGCAATTAGATTTCTTAGATAGATAATGATGATCTCATTATGATGTTAATGGTTTATGCATGAATATCCAGGGTATTTAATGTTATCTTTGTCATGGCTAAATTCTTGTTGGATTGTTTAATACATACCTTCCATTTTTCCATTGAGATTAGTGTTGAGTTTATCCCGCTTGAATTGTCCTTTGTTGTCAAGTGTCATCGAGATATCATCCATCACCACTGAAGGCATTCACACAACCACCAGCATTACATTTGAGTGTTTCATAGATTAAAGATAGTTTCTTGCTTTCATAAGTTAGAATATAGTTTTATTATTGTTATAGGGTAATTAGTCTTTTGCTTCAATAGATTTAAGAGCAGTTTTGTTTGTCATAAATTAGGCATTTAGTTGGTAGTCTTTCTTGTTATCAATAAAATTAATTTCATCTCATGCATTAGAATTAGTTTTGCATCAAGCATTTAGTCCACTTGCCTCTTAGGCTAGATAGTTGTTCAATGAGAAGTCTTTGCTTACTTGCCTATTTTCTTTAGTTGTTTTTGCTTACTTGCTCATTTTCTTTAGTAGGGTAGTTAGTTGTCTTTGCTTACTTGTCTATTTGCTTTATAGGTTAGATAGGTGTCTTTGCTTACTGTTCATTTATTTGCTTTCATAGGGTAGTTTCTCATTGAATGTAGGTTGGCAAGTTAAGTTAGTTTTCTTTTGTCATTTGCTTATTGATATGCTTAGGTAGTTTGCTTTTGCTCATTGTCATGAACTAGTTTGCTTTAAAGTAGGGTTTGCTTTCTTTTCTTAGGAATATCCATCAATCCTTGGCCCAAAAGTACTTAGGTTGAATAGTTTCAAGTTGCTTAGTAGGGTTTGCTCATTAGATAGGTTTGCTTGAGTAGATTAGTCATAGATAGTTGCTAAGTTTACTTACCCCAGGTTGACAATTTAATTGAGGGTAGTTTAGTGTCTTTTTAGTACATATAAATCACCTAACATTTTGGCGTCGTTGCTAGGGAGTTGTCTCAAGGTAAGAAGTAGTTAGGAAATAGATCATTCCTAGACCTTCGAATTAGATTGGTGGCAGGGGAACTTTAAGACGAGAGGTAAGAACCTGCGCATCTGCTATTGTAGGCTCCGCTAAACCCAATGGTAGTTTTTCCTTTTCCTTTTTGTTTTCTTTCATGAATAGACCTAGAGACCCACAAGGTAGATACATTAAATCTAAATCAGACCTTTCAACCAAGGTTCCTTCCGATCTCTTTGGGGGAAGGAACGTTCCGCTTATAAAATCCATGGACCGATACTGAAAAACAGGAGCTAGCTCAACCCAAAGAGCTAAAATAGTATCTAAGAAGACTAACACAAGGAGCACTATAGAACAATCAATTGAAGCATCAATCATACTGGGACAGGAGGCAAGAACACTCGAGTCTTCCACAAAACCAAACAATACAACCTTTGCTTTTACAGCACCACTAGGAAATCCTAATTTTGAAGATATCATAGACCCTAAACAGGTGAATCTTTTGTTTGGTAGTTTAGACAATGTACTTATCTCTCAAATTGATAGAGAAACTTTGGCATCGATAATCTCAACCGGCTCGAGTAGAGTCCCAGACATCCAATCAATAGGAAGACCTTTTCATCAAAGGGAAACCTTATTCTCTTCAAAGATAAAACCACTTAGGTACTCTCTTTTTGGAAACCAAGCCAATTTGGATAATCAGGAAGACCATAACAATGTAAGACATGGGGAGGAAGAAGAAACTGGAAACCAAACCGAAACTACCTTTGGGTTTCCAACTTTAGACACCACTCCAAATGTCAACATGAAGAATATTCCTCTCTCAACACTGCCTACCTTTTATGGTAAAAATAGTGAAGACCCAGACACTTTCCTATTTGAATTTGACATCTTGTGCAGAAGCTACAACTATGTGCAAGATGTCCAAAAATTAAAACTCTTTCCTACCACCCTCAAAGACTCTGCACTAAGATGGTTCATGGGGTTGGGAGAATTCAATATTAGGTCTTGGGAGTCCATGAAAGACATCTTTATTAAGAAGTACCAGGACTATTGCAAGACCAAAGAGTCTCGTAATGACATCTTTAAGGTCCAATAGTTAGAGAACAAGACCCTTGAAGACTATATGGAAAGATTTGGTTATATCTCCTAGAAGTCAAAATACCATGACCTCCCAGAGGATGCAATCAGGGCGCTTTTCCTTAAGGGAATTTCAAAAGAATATTTAGAGAATATTAACCTGATGGCATCATGTGATATTTCTCATAAACCATTTGCTGAAATATGTGAAATGTGTAAAAACTACTCAAGGAGTAGAGCCAAAATAGGAAAGAATGTTCGGGACCCTTACAATAGAAGCTTAAAACCAGTTAGTTCAAGTGGCATCACAAGAGAAGATATAGGGAACCTTCTAGAAAACTTTAAAATAGCTATCCTAAGCATAATAGGTTCCCAGTTGGACACCATTAAAAACAAAAAGAAACAGGAGGAGGAAAATGCAACAATGAGCATATATTGCCCAAGGTGCAGGAGGAAGCATTCCTCAAGGGAATGCCCATTACATAACATTTCAGTTTGTGGCTTCTGCACAGAAGACCATTCAACTGAGAAATGTCCATCCTTGCCCAGTTTATTAGCCATCTATAGGAATGGACATCCTGGGGAGTCTTCTTATGCACCTAGGAGGCCATGGCAGCCTAGGAACCAGCCCACATACCCAGATCTACAATCCCAAGTTCCACCCTATTATCAACAACAACAACAGTGGAACCCACCAAGTTGGAAAAACTGGTGTACTCAGTACCAACATCCTTGGCTTCAAGGATGGAGAGGAGGACACAATCTGGGAAACGCTCAAGCTACACCTATCCCTATGTCCAACCATCCTTATCCTTAGTTCCCATTGAACACTCTACAACTTATGCTAGGTTTTGTTCCACCACCTTTACCTCCTATTCCACAACAACGACCGCTACAATATCAAAATGCAAGCTCCCTGAGACTGACACTATTACCGGCACAGCCAGTGTCGAACCCCAATAATAATCCCCCTCAACCTCTTAACAATGTTGAGATGCAGGACTTCCCGACATATGTTATTACCCCTGTTCCATTACAAGAAATTCAACTAAGATCGGGAAAAGTTCTAGATAGGCAAAGACCTTCAGTAGTCATCCAGGAAGAAGAAGAAGAAGAAACCACCAAACAACCCACGTATGACACTAGGTGGGAAGATGTTATTATCTGGAAAAATCAAGAACCCAAGCTTCCCCAAAATGAACCTTCACAAATTATGAAGGTCCCTCATTATCCAGTCTGATTGGTAATCGAGAAACCTACCACCCGACCGGAATTTGACATTTTGAATGAACTGAAAAATATTTGTGTCAAGATTCCTCTGCATCAAGCCCTTAAAGACATTCCAATCTATAGTAAGGTAGTCAAAGAATTGTGTATTAAGAAGCTAGGTAGGAAGCAAAAGGACCCTCCTACAATACATTTGGTAGGAGGGATCTTTGAGTACATATCAGAGCAGCCAAAGCTAGAAAAGTATGGGAATCCAAGAAACCCCGTAGTGACCATAACCATTAATGAGGTCTCCATCGGAAACACTCTCATAGACCTAGGGGCAGCCATCAATGTTATGACTACTACTACCTTGGAATAATTACAGTTACAACCTCTTCTTCGGCCTACCCCAACCATTTTGGAATTAGCAGAGAAGACTAGGGTTATACCTGAGGGGATTGTAGATGATGTCATGGTTACTTTAGCCTCATGGGAATACCCAGTAGATTTCCTTTTCATTCAGTCAAAGGATCCTGCTAGAGGCCATCCAGTTATTTTGGGAAGACCCTAGCTAGCCACATCCAATGCATTTATTGGCTGTAGAGAAGGAGAAATGACCATCTCAAATGGTCTCTCTATCCAGAAGCTCACCATTTACCCTCCATATCAACCTATTCTGGAGAATCTATGGTGGCATGAATGTCCATATGAGAACGAGGACTGGGAAGAACCCGTATTGCCAAGTGACCATGCATGGGAACTTCAGGAGCACACAACCGAAAATGTGCTAAACCAATTCATTTCTGCTATCACATGTGTGTATTTTCCACAGTTTTTCCCTCAATTTGAGTACATGTTTGGGGAAGAATTTCAAGAACAATTAGACCCATCCATTTTGTCTTCGACATATTTTATTTTCGAGATAAATGAGTCTGCTATGTCTTATACTATGCCCTACGATATTAGTCCAGGGAAATTTTTACATATAAACTCTGGGCTAAATGCAGATCAACAGAAACAGTTAGTAGATATCCTTAAAGAACAATCAGAAGCATTTTCCTAGGAATACATTGACATGAAGGGTGTACACCCTAACACATGCATACATCATATATACACCCAAGGGGAGGTAACACCTGTTAGGAAACCCCAAAGAAGGATGAACCCAGCACTCAAAGACATAGTCAAGGAGGAAATCCAAAAGTTGTTAAATGTCGGATTTATATATCACATCTCCGAAAGTAAGTGGGTATCCCCGCTTGTAGTGGTTCCAAAGAAAGTGATCGGGAAATGGAGAATTTGTATTGATTTCCAGGAACTCAACAAAGCCACTCTAAAAGATTACTTTCCTCTCCCTTTCTTTGACCAAGCTCTATATACCTTGTCTGGAAAGAAGTATTTTTCCTTTCTAGATGGGTACAGTGGGTACAATCAGATTCTTATAGCACCCGAGGACTAGGAAAAGACTACCTTTACTTTCCCTTGGGGCACCTATGCCTATAGGGTCTTACCATTCGGATTGTGTAATTCTCCTGCCACTTTTCAACGAGTAGTATTAGGGATATTTTCCGACCTTATTCATGATTGTGTGGAGGTATACATGGATGACTTCACAGTCTATGGAAACACTCACCAAGAAGCCTTAGACAAATTAGAAAAAGTCCTCATCAGATGCCAGCAAATGAACCTATATCTAAGTCATGAAAAAATCAAAATGTTGTTAACTGAAGGAGTGGTTCTAGGACATCATGTTTCATCTGAAGGGATAAAAGTCGATCTTGCAAATATTGAGTTCATTGATATAATTCCACCCCAAAAGACTCAGAAAGAGGTAAGAATATTTCTTGGACATGCTGAATATTACTGACGGTTTATTGAAAATTTTACAAATATTGTTGCACCTATGTTAGGATTATTGATAAAAGATGTTGATTTTGTTTGGACTAAGTAGTGTCAAACTGCCTTTGAAACCCTGAAAGCCAAGCTGTCTGTGGCACCAGTTCTTAGAGGGCCCAATTGGACTCTCCCATTTCATATATCCATTGATGCCTCTGACACTGCAATCAGAGGGGTATTAGGGCAGAAAGAGGACTAACAGTCCTATGCCATTTATTTTGTAAGCAATAACTTGTCCCCTACCGAGTTGTATTACACAGTCACTGAGAAAGAATTCCTGGCAGTTGTTCATGCTATTAACAAGTTTCGTCATTACATTATAGGTTATGAAGTATTTGTACACACCAAACATTCCGCCATTAGGTTCCTCGTGAACAAACCTATAACTAATGGCCGAGTGACTAGGTGGCTCTTGTTATTGCAAGAATTTAATATCATTGTGCTTGACCGACCTAGAAAGGATAATGTAGTAGCTGACTTTCTTTCCCACATAAAGAATGAGGATGGTGATACTGCTGTAGATGATAGTTTCCTAGATGAGCATATTTTTTCCCTCTCTGTCAATACCCCATGGTTTGCGGATATGGAAAACTATCTAGCTACTAAGAGGTTATCGTCTCATTTGTCACCTCATGAAAAGAGGAAAATTATTACACAGAGTGCTAATTATTCTTGGGTCAGTCATGATATTTTTCACACAGGTCCTGATTTGATTATTCATAGATGTGTCTGAGAGGACGAGGTACCTGAAATAATATGAAGTTGTCATGATGGACCATGTGGTGGCCATTTCTCTGACAAATGCACAACATATAAGGTATTACATTCATGTTACTATTGGCCTAGCATTTTCAAAGATGCTGCCAAGTATGTGAGAAGTTGTGATAGTTTCCAAAGGATAGGTAGACCTACACTAGCTGATGAAATGCCTTTGGAGGCCCAAGTTATGATATAACCCTTCGAAAAATGGGCCCTCGACTTTGTAGGACCAATTTCACCCATGTCCTGTAGGAAGAACTATATCTTGGTTTGTACGGACTGTGTCACCAAATGGGTAGAGGCAAAAGCCCTATTCAAGGCCACAGAGAAGTCTATTGTCGAATTCATCTATGAAGACATCTTTACCCGCTTCGGTGTCGCTTGTGAAATTGTTATCGATCAAGGCACTCAATTCACTTCCAAGCTGATGAAAGAGATAACAGAGAAATATGGGATTAAACACCGTAAATCTTCTCCATACCACCCTCAAGCCAATGGTCAGGTAGAATCCAAAAACAAAGTTCTAGAAGCCATCTTGACCAAGACTGCTCAGTTACATCACCGGGATTGGGTTGAGAGGCTCCCAGAGGATTTGTGGTCATATTGAACCACCTGGAGAAATACCACTGGGCATACCCCTTATGAGCTAGTGTACGGGAAACAAGTACTTTTACCTATAGAATTCCAAGTAAGGACCTTTCATATTGCCACAGAAGTAGGATTGAACCTGGATAAGGCTCATAAGAAACGAGCCCCACAATTGAATGAGTTGGATGAAATCAGGCAAGATGCCATCCAATGGACGATATTAGTCCAAAACCAGAGGAGCAAGTGGCATGACAAGTTTATTAAGAAGAAGCACTTCCAACCTGGTGATTGGGCTCTATTGTATGATTCCTGATTCAAAACCTTCAAAGGAAAACTTACCACCCATCGGTTGGGCCCTTACGAGGTAGAAACTGTATATGACAATGGAGCTGTAAAAATTAAAAAAATTGACGATGGACAAGTCTCCTTTATGGTAAATGGACACCGACTTAAATTTTATCATAAGCCCATTTCCAGAGAATATTTTCTACAGGTCATGTTAGCTGACAAGGCATTGGCCTTAGTAGATGGGGAAGTTCCCCCTTGTTCTTGAAAAGTTTTTTAAAGATTTCCTACTGTATATATGTAAACAGTTTTTGAATTTTGTTAATAAGACAATTCTAGAGGTTTATGTAAGTATTTATTTCACCAAGAGTACACAGTTCCAAGGATCTTTCTTCAAAACATTGTTATACTTGAATTTTGTGTCTGCTAAAGCATCAAATGAATAGTGACTTATTGTAATTAGCCATGTTTTTGAAAAATTATCATTTTTTAAGGCATTATAAAGCAGTTTCTCTTGAAACTCTTCACCATTGTACAAGGAAGTGGTACCATAACTATCAAGCCTAGAGGTCTCTCGTACATTTTTTCCAAGAAACCTGAGTAAGCGATTCAAGTGTCTTTATAAAAGAGTAACAAGGAGGTCTAATTAGCAGTTAGTCATGGAAACATCATAATAATTACAAAAGAAGAAAGTAAGTTGAGCCTAGAGATACCTTTTTATTCTTTCTCAATGGTACCATCCATGAAACACTAAATAGCTTGATTATATCATATATTTAGATAGGCCACATCCGCTTAAGTACCCCTTACATCGGGAAAATCACTAATAATATAACGGAAATTCATCTTCTAACATAAATACCATCCCAATTGAAAAAAAAAGAAGAAAAAAGTTGTTTTCAGAGTTGTTCCCCCATCTTCTTGCATAAGCAATCTTATATTAAAATCTTAAAAGATGGAGGGCCATTTTCTGAGGGTTTAAGAGGCTAACCCGTCGGGATACTAAACAGGTTTGCTGGCAGCAGGTACAGGCCTGTGGTATGACTAGGTAAACCCGCCGGAGTACTGAACAGGCTTGCTGGCAGCGAGGCATTCTACCTAGCGAGGATGGTGATCTGACAAAAATAAATAATAAATCTAAACTTGTCCTGATGTACAACATTACTTGCAAACAAAGATGACATGAAGTATGTGTGGTTAAGCTAAGGTTAATGAACTCCATAAATTTTCCATTGGGAAATAACTCTAAGACTATCTCGAAACTCTCTTGCCTACCTCTTCTTATCTATATATAGGATATCTTATCCTATAGGTGGGGTGATCCAGGTGGATATTGGTGGCCACCCACCTATTCCACTTGGACCCCCACCATTGCTTCTTTCATTTTTTCAGTTTTCACACAATTTACTATTTTTAGCAGTTTTTTCAGGTCCTAAACTTCCAGGGCCATTTCGAGGCCCTAAATGATGTTTTTTTGGGTATGTTTCTCTCGAAAAATAGCATCTAATAATGCTATTTTGTCTCGATCATTGTAGGCCTTGGATAGATCTTTCCAATGAGCTATCATACGCCTAAAACGGAGATCGT
>CBVK0103937507.1:0-14053 GCA_900067695.1 Picea abies
AGCTCCACTCACAACACAAGTGAGTGTCGGGCCAAGCAGTCACTGGTAGCTGAGTTGAAGGCTTCTGAATCAGATGCATGCTCTGACTCTGAATCAGAACCTAACAAGGGGAATGACAGGGGGAAGCAGATTATCGATGCAGAGCCCAATGCCACTGTTTCCACCACGAAGATCCAGAAGGAGGAACCAGAAGATCCAGAGGAGGCAGAGCGTCTCTTCCATTCCAAGATGTGGGTAAAGGGTTCCCCGTTGCAGTTCATTGTCGATAGTGGGAGCCAGAAGAACCTCATCTCGGTAGAGGTCATTGTCAGGCTGCAATATTAAAGCTTTTAATGACCTGAAACACTGAATTGTCAAACCAGGGTAAGTAAACTTCGAACTGCTACACTGTATGTGCGGGTAAGATTCTAATCCCTATCTAAAAACTATCTTTAGAAGAAAACACAAACTCACTCTGAGAAACTGAATCCTAATGACTATCCTGAAACTTATCATCTCCTATTTCATTCATCAACAGAAAACAATCCTATGCTTAAATGCTGGTGCTTCTATTTCTACTCAAAATGTGATTTCTCACGACTATCTACCACTATCTTTAATCATCTAATCATCACTGTCTCTATCTAAACCATAACAGAAAGAGTATTTCCTAAAATTCTTTTAATCTAAGCATCGAAAATAAATCTAAATTTATTCACACAGGAAAATAAAGAAATATTCTACTTACCCTACTGGTACCGGAAGCTTCCTCTAATTTAATTGCAACCTAAATATCCTAACTAAGCAGAGTAACTAACTATCCTAACCAAAACAAAGTACATTCAAACTCTAAGTTATGTGCAGATTGAAAACTGGAAACGAAGCAAACCTAGTTCAAGATCTAAACTCTACAGGAACCAACCATGATTTCAATACTCATCAACGTAGAAGATATCAATATGCTGGAAACGATACAGTTGAAGAATAATTAAGCAAGAATCTAAACAAGTTAATTCCAAAACTCTAAGTTAACATGCATACAAATACTACAATACTGAAATGAACTAAATCTAAGACAGAGAAGAGCAGCGACTTGAACCTGTTTGGCGGTCCCAACCAAAAGGTACAAACGCCAAAAGGAAGAACCAGAACTACTTATATCATTCTACACAAACACTGTGTATACTTCACGCTCCATTTACTCAGAAAACTAACTCAAATCAGATGAAAGTAAAGTAACATAATGCAACAGCAAATTGTATTCAGAAATGTGTATCATAACATAACATAATCTAACGGTTCTTAGGAGTGATCTTCTGTTTATATAGATCATCCCTCCATAATAGTTTAGAGCAAAAATACATTAATTCAAACGGATCCCAGATCCGAAATTAACTCGTAATCAGTTAAAAAACGGTCTTCACATCTTCGTGACATGTAGTGTCACGAAGTGTGAATCCTGAAGTATTAACAAATCAGGTCTATAATTCTGCCTTCAATCATCATATGAGTGATGACTCCATCTGTCATGTATTTCGCACTGTCTCCCACTCTGGCCATAATGCGCGAATCTTTAGCAGCTTCGTTGGTATCTCCACGGGGTACGATCTGGTACCTGGTACTGGAAAATCATGTTTTAAAATAGAAATAGTACCTAACTCAAGCCATATTAGTTTCAATATTAATTTAAATCATCAAAATACATAAAAATAACTTGAAACGTAAAAATACCTTGAGTAACCCCATTGAGTGGTAAAGAGATGTCAAGTATGTCATAACAAGGCCAAAAGGGAGTGGTACTGGGTATGGAAATGGAGGTCTTTGTGATATAATATAGGCAAAAACATGATCAAAACTGGAGCCCAACATGCCCCCAAACTGAAATCTTTGCCTGTCCTCAGGCAACAAAAAAGTCAAAGACTGATAGTAATCAGAGCGTTGCAGCAGCTGCAACCAACATTTGTAACCTCTCCTGTTTTTTCATATTTCTGATTTCTTTCATGAGGACTCGGTTGATTATAATATGCTTTCTGGAAGTCTTCTGTAGTTTCTTGTTCCTTTGGAAAAGGCCCTTATTCCTTTGTTTTAATCTTTCAATTTTAGACAAGAAATGACTTATCCTGACTTTCATGAGTTCATTCTCAGTTTTGATATGCTGGTCCAATATAGTGTATTCCTGTAGCTTTTCCTTCAACCTGTTATTCCTGCTTTCTAGTCTGGCTACCATTGGTTTCAAGGATCGATTGGAGGAAATTTCACAGTAAGTTTCAATTTTTTTATCTTGTCCTGGTTGTGCTTGAGGACTGGATGCATGAGTGAACTCATCTGGACTTTGAGCAGGGGTGTTAACTCTATCGGAATTATGATCTGGACTGAGTTTAGGAGTGAACTCATCTGGACTTCGTTCATAGGTGTCAACTAGATCTGGATGATCTGGAATGAGTTCAGAGGTGTCAACTGGATCGGGATTGTCAACTAGACTAGGTTCAGGAGTGAACTCTCTTTGTATCCGAGCAGGGGTACCTGTTGGTACTCGAATTGGCTCATTCTGCTCAATTCCTTTGGGCGCAGTAGCCTGCCAATCCACTTTACGGGTCTTTTGAATTAATTGGGACAGAGTCCAAGTCATCTCAGAGGGTTCTGGAGCCTCCTCATGATCAACCACACTTTCTAACCTCTCCTGTGGTGGGTAACTGGGCACAAAGTTATCCATACCTGACAATGTGCTTTTACATTTTCGTTTTGGATTTCTCCTAGGTTTGTCAGTCAACTCTGCCAGTTTTTCCACATCAATTATGTTCTCAGCAGCTAGGTAAGAACTCGGGATTTCAACATGTGCCTCTATAGGAGTAGTATTCTTCACAGTTGCATTAGTGGTTTCCACTCCATCAGACCCATGAGCATCAAATGAATGTTCTAAATCAGGGTCTCCAGTACTGGGTTCAATTGTGTTGTCGGGTATGTTCTTAGGTTTAGCACAGACTTTGGTCGGGGTTTTAACCCTCTTTTTCCTAGCATTTAACTTCTTCTGTGGGGGAGCAGGCTTAACGCTCCTATCTCTAGACTTGGCAGAGGCTAGGGTGTTTATAGTGAACATATCCCAAGTTTCTTGCTTTTTGGACAGTGCAGACTTAATCAAAATCTTAACAAGACCGAAATGAAATAGACTTCCATGAAAATCTTTGGCCTTTCGTACCTGTTCGGCCATCTTTTTTAAACTTTTCAACAGACAGAATGGTATGTTCAGCAGATGATTACCTTTGAAGTGTAACAGGAGTCGGGCATGGCAGGGAAATACGATGGTATATCGTCCTTCACACGTGAGGTAATGTTGGAGTATGGCTAACAATTGAGCCCACTGTGGTTCCAACCATGACCGCGATGTTCCCTCAGACCACTGTGTTTCCCGGTACTGTGGTTTCAAAAGCTGCGTACAGAGATTTGTGTCAACAGGCTGTCCCTTTGTCCACCTCTGACCAGTGGTGGGCAGTTGAATTGCTTCTGAAATAAATTTCTCCATGACTTCGAACTCAAGCTCATCCACTTTAGCGAACCCACCCTCAAAATGCAGAGCAAACTGAAGCGTAATTTCATCATTATATCCATTGAATTTCTTCAAAAACGGCTCCCAACCTGCTTTCTTAAAAATATCTCTGGTTGCCTCATACTCTGGAAGGGCCTCTAAGTCTGCATACGTCTCTGGTTCATGGCGATTTGCCACCATGGTTCCACTTGATATCACAGGGAAGGTCTATAGGTGTGCAGCGAAAGTTGGATGAGGGTGACGAAGGAGGAGAATGTAATGAAGGATGTAGTCGAGAGAAAAATCATAGGAGATCATTTGAATTGTCATGGGGATCGATGGTGTGTAGGAGAATGATGATAGTCGTACATGAGTGTAGAATGTTGTCATATGCGAGTCATGTCGAACTCAGCTCCGGTGATGTCGTGCATTTTTATGTTATGAAATTTTGAGGTGGGTTGATTCATTAGGTACAGGTTGGGGGTATGATTAAACATTATGGAGTAAACAAGGCATCCTTAGCTCAAACTATTAATATGCAAATTAATACAGTAAATCAACATGAACTAAGCATACTTGAGTTAAATTACCTATCCCCTTTTGTTGTGCAATTCTTGCTGTAGAATTTTCTTTTTGAAGTCAAGTCTCGATCTGAAGGCACGAAAATTGTAATTGCTCTAGTATTTCTGATGACCACTGTAACTGATGAACTCTATGCCGGTACTGACTGGTACTGATGAAACACTCAGGAATCTGCAAAAAAATTTGAACCAATAATATCCTGCTGAGAAAAATTCCTGTCTATAACAGCAAATTATCTGATTATGATCCCTGAACCTGGATTTTGTTCTGTCCTAAAAAAGATCAACTGAAATCATGTCTTCAATAGCTTCAAAGCTTCTAAATCATGGTAAAATTCTGGTTTGTGTGAATCATTGTTCTGGAGTCGAACACAAATAGAAATCATCAGATTACCGACCATTAATGAATGTTGTTAACGGATGCGAGATGACCCACCAGTGATGTCAATGGGCCTCAAGGTACCTACAACAAATCCTAACAGGTACGAATAGAGGTGTTGGTGTCGAGTCACCTGTAGGATCTATCAACCAAGAGACATTGGTGTATTCCCAGGGTTGTCAGCAAGGACATCTGCCATTGAGGCATGCAGAGTCCAGGGTGCTAAATAATCTCTAATCTCTACTCCAGATAAGGTGTTGATGTCGATGGAATGAGATTTGTTGGAAGGTGGACCTTAACGTATTCCACATCATCCAACGCAAGTGCAGATAGAAATCTTGTAGACATAATTTTTGGAACAGTAATCACTTACTTGTGGATTTTATGAGCCCAAGTTAGTACATGCTCATTGCTTCCTCATGTTTGGAGAGTCTGAGGAAATGCTAGAAGAAGACTCTAAGGGGGTTTCTTTCCCATAATAATTCACCAGGTCTGGTAAAGAATAATCCTTCCTGATAAATGCCCCTTTCATACTTTAATGAGCAGTCAAAGGGAGCAAACAAGCTCAAATTTATTTGTTTCAGAACAAGTCAGTTATATTGATAAGAAAATTTCATGAAATAAAAAAGTCTTACCTTCTTACCTGTTGCAAGAGAGTGATAAATTTCAGTTCTGTACTTGCTCTGACAAACCTTTAAAACTGAAAATAAAAGATCAACATATCCAAAGAAAAGAAAATAAATGTTTTTTTTTTTTTTTATATATTATTTGATTTTTTTTTTATTTTCCGCTAAAAATCTATTATTTACAGAATTTTAAAACAGTATGAATGATCAAAGATCAGCAGGAGGAGAAGACTCTTCTCCCACTATATTTAGTTCTGTTTGCTTGGCCACTTCCTGTAAGAAATCATCTTTTGACAAGGGTTTATTGTACACTTTCAATCGATGTCCATTTACTACAAAGGAGTTCTGAGAATTATCTATGGTTTTAATCCTGATAGAACCGTTATCAAAAACAGTTTCTACTTCATAAGGTCCCAACCATCTTGTTGTAAGTTTCCCTTTGAAAGTTTTGTATTTGGAATCGAAAAGTAGTGCCCAATCCCCTGGTTGAAAATGCTTTTTCTTGATGTATTTGTCATGCCACTTGCTGCATTGACTTTGCACAAGGATGGTCCTTTGAAGAGTATCCTGCCTCATTTCTCCCAATTCATTAAGTTTCATGACTCTCCGTTTCTGTGCTTCACTCAAATCCAACCCCAACTCTGCTGCTAGGTGGAATGTATGGATCTGAAATTCTATGGGAAGGAGAATTTGCTTACCAAATACCAATTCGTAAGGAGTATGACCAGTGGTATTTCTCCATGTAGTCCTGTATGCCCATAAAGCTTCTGGAAGCCTATCTGCCCAATCTTTATGATGTAAGTGTATGGTCTTGGTTAGAATAGCTTCTAGAACTTTATTTGTAGATTCCACTTGCCCATTGGCTTGTGGATGGTATGGAGAGGACTTACAGTGTTTGATCCCATATTTGTCTGTGAGTTCTTTCATCAACTTGGAAGTAAATTGGGCACCTTGGTCGGTAACAATTTCTCGTGGCACACCAAAGCAGGTAAATATCTCTTCATACATAAACTCAATCACTAATTTCTCAGTTGCTTGATATAGGGCTTTCGCCTCTACCCACTTGGTCACAAAATTTGTGCACACCAAGATATACTTCTTCTTTCGTGACATTGGAGCAATTGGCCCTACAAAATCTAGTGCCCATTTATCGAATGGTTCAATTACAACTTGTGGTCGTAAGGGCATCTCGTCTGCTGCAGTGGGCCTTCCCATCCTTTGAAAACTGTCATAGCTTCTCACATATTTCGTTGCATCTTTGAACAATGTCGACCAATAGTATCCTGATTGCAAAAATTTATATGCTGTTCTCTTGTCAGAGAAATGTCCTCCACAGGGCCCATCATGACAGGCCTGAAAGATATCGGGAATTTCATCTTCTCGGACACATCTCCTAATAATCATATCAAGACTTGTATAAAAGAGATCACTTCCCACCCAAGAATAGTAAGCACTTTGTTGGATAATTCTTTTTTTTGTGGTGGTGATAAGTGAGCTGGTAATCTTCCTGTAGCTAAGTAATTTGTTGTATCTGCAAACCAAGGGGTCTTGGCAGCTACTGCAAACAAATGTTCATCAGGGAAGTTATCATTCACTGGTATATCAATACTATCTTGGGGAATACGAGAAAGAAAATTTGCAACTACATTCTCTTTCCCTGGCCGATCAACTATGGTGATGTTGAATTCTTGAAGCAGCAAAAGCCATTGGGTGATTCTATCAGTAGTGAATGGTTTGTTCATCAAGAATCTGATTGCAGAGTGGTCAGTGTGTACAAAAACCTCATATCCAGTAATGTAGTGATGGAATTTGTTGATGGAATGAACTACTGCTAAAAATTCTTTCTCTGTTACTGTGTAGTTCAGTTCAGGGGGTGTAAGGTTTTTGCTGGTAAAATAGATTGCATAATTCTGTTGGTTGTCCTTTTGCCCAAGCACTCCTTCTAAAGCAGTGTCTGAGGCATCAGTTGAGATGTGGAAAGGAAGGGACCAGTTTGGTCCTCTGAGAATGGGTGCCATGGACAATTTTTCTTTTAAATCCTCAAAAGCACTCTGACAATGATCATCCCAACAGAATTCTGTGTCTTTTATCAGTAGTTTAAACATGGGGCTGGCTATTTTTGTGAAGTTTTCGATAAATCGACGATAATAACCAGCATGCCCCAAAAATATTCTCACATCTTTCTGGGTTTTTGGAGAGGGAAGATTAACTATCACCTCAATTTTGGCTGGGTCAACTTTAATTCCTTCAGCAGACAGATGATGACCCAACACAATCCCTTCAGTTAGTAACATTTTGCAGTTCTCATGGCTGAGGGATAGATTTGATTCTTGGCAGCGAATCAAGACTTTCTCCAGGTTACTTAGGGCTTCTTCGAAGGTGTTACCATAGACAGTAAAATCATCCATGTAAACCTCCACATAGTCATGAATCAAGTCGGCAAAGACACCAAGGACAGCTCTCTGAAATGTCGTAGGAGCGTTACATAATCCAAAAGGAAACACTTTATAGGCATAGGTGCCCCAAGGATAGGTGAATGTTGTCTTGTCCTGGTCTTCAGGAGCAATCTGAATTTGGTTGTACCCACTATATCCATCAAGGAAAGAAAAATATCTTTTTCCAGCCAAGGTATCCAAAACCTGATCTATGAAGGGTAAAGGAAAATAGTCTTTCAGGGTTGCCTTGTTCAGCTCCCTGAAGTCTACACACATCCTCCATTTTCCTGTCATTTTCTTGGGTACCACAACAAGAGGTGAAACCCATTTACTGTCAGAAATTGGATAAATGAATCCAACATTTAACAGTTTCTGTAATTCTTCTTTTACAAAGTCTTTTAGGATTGGATTCATGCGTCTCTATGGCTGTCTTACTGGGGTTATCCCTGGTTGGATGTAGATGTAGTGAATGCAGGTGTCAGGGTGTACTCCCTTCATATCAGTGTATTCCCAAGAAAAATCCCCTGACTATTCTTTCAAAAGTTTTGTCAACTGTTCCTGTTGACTGAGACTCAATTCAAAGTTGATGTATAGACATCTACCTGGACTAAGTTCTACTGGAATGGTATATGGCCCTGAGTTTTCAGAAATAGTGAAAACCATGGATGGTGAAAATGAGGAAAATAACTCACTTCGTTCCTAAAAATCCTCTCTGAAAATCTGATCATATTGAAGATAGGTCTGTGGGAACTCAACATTTTCTGTAACAGAAAGAAATTGACTTAAAATGTCATCCTCTGTAGGTTCTTGCAGTGCATGGATCTCATCAACAGAGAATAAAGATTCCTCATCCTCATTCTCAAAATAGGGGCACTTCAACCAACATAATTCTTCTGTAATAGGCCGGGCAAGTGGAAACAGAGTAAGTTTCTGTGAAGAAATACCATTTGAGATAAACATATCTCCACCACGACATCCTATGAAAGCGTTGGCTGTGGCCAACCAAGGTCTCCCTAAAATGATTGGATGGCCTTTTGTGGGGTCCTTTGAATGAATAATCATGAATTCAACAGGATATTCCCACGAAGCTAAAGTCACAAGGATGTCATCAAGAACTCCAGTAGGTTTTATAGTGGTTCTGTCAGCCAGTTCAAGAACTGTAGGAGTAGGGCGAAGGAGTTGATTTAATTGTAACAGTTCCACTGTGTTGCTGGTCATTATATTAATGGATGCACCTAGATCAACTAAATTATTACCAATAGAAACATTATTGATAGTCACTGAAACTATTGGGTTCCCTGGGTTGGCATACTTTACAATTTTGGGTGTTTCAGAAATATAATTTGATAACTGTCCTACTAGATGTATTATGGGTGGATCTTTCTGTTTTCGACCTGGTTTCTTAATGCAGAGTTATTTGATGGTTTTGGCATATATGGGAACATATTTGATTGCTTGTAATAATGGAATCTTAACACAGACATTTCTCAGTTCAGTCATAATGTCAAACTCAGATTGTACAATTGGTTTTTCAATGAGCAACCTCTCAGGAAAAGGAGGCGTTTTGGGAACCTGAGTTTGTGTGTTATGCTGTGATTCAGATTCTTTCTATTTTGGAATGATAACATCTTTCAGGGGTGTCTCATTTGACAAATTATTGGTAGGCTCATCTTCATGTTCTTCAATAATTACCTTTGGTGCTGTTTTTGTTATGGGCTGAATTTTATTTAAAATTTTTCCAGATCTCAGCTGTACTTCTTGTATAGAAATAGGGTTTATGTTGTAAGCTGGACAATTCTGGAAATTAGAATTATGGAGTGGTAGGGGTGGTCTGTGGTTAGGATTTGGAATGGGTTGAGCAGGCAAAATGGTAGGACGTGGTGGATTCTGAGGCTGCTGAGGGTTTTGTGGAATGGGTGGTAACGGAGGTGGAGCAAAACCAGGCAATAACTGTTGCATGTTTGGAGGATATTATGTGTATGGATTCTGGGGGGTTGGTACTGCATGCTGCTGTTGGTGATTTCCAAAGTTCGGATCTCTCCTTCCCTGGTACCAAGGTTGAGCAGGGGCATTTTGTGAAGGCCAATTTGGCCAGTTCCATGGATGTTGTTGTTGAGAGAAGGGTGGATAATAGCTGGAAGATTGTGGGGATGGTTCTTGATATGCATTTGCATTTGGATTTCTAGGTTTCCAAGGCCTCTTAGGTACAGATGGAGTCCCTAGAGCTTCCCCTCCCTTGAATATTTCTTGCAATCCAGGTAAGGATGGGCAATCTTCTGTTTTATGATTTTCAGTACATATTGCACATACAGGAACATTGTCCAAAGGACATTCTCGTAAAGGATGCCTTTTTCTTCATTTTGGGAAAAATATGCTTAGGATAGGGTTTTCCTCTTCCTGCTTTCTCTTAATCTTCAAAGTGTCTAATTCAGAGCCAATTGTTCCTAAAAGGTCTGTTTTAAAATTTTCCAAAAGGTTTCCTAATTCGACTTTAGTAACTCCACCAGATGTGGAAGTTTTGGTATTTTTATTGACCGGTTCTCTCACACTTTTTACAATTTTCCCTTTACTTCTTGAGTAAGTTCTACAAAGTTCACTGATTGTTTCAAAGTTTTTTTGATAAATGTCTCCTGAAGCCATTAAATTGAGAGTGTCAATATATTCTTCCAAAACTCCTTTTAAGAAAACAGTCTTGATTGCTTCATCCCAGAGATCATTATATTTAGATTTTTGAAGGGTATAGGTAAACCTTTCTAAAAAATCCTCAAGGCTTTCTTCATCTTGTTGTTGCATTTTGAAGATGTCATTCCGAGAATCCTTGGTTCTGCAATAGTCCTGGTACTTCTTTAAAAAAATTTCCTTCATATCTTCCCAAGATCTAATGCTGTATTCTCCTAAACTCATGAACCAACGTAATGCAGAATCTTTCAGGGTGGCAGGAAATAATTTCAGTTTATGTGCATCCCGGAGATAGTTATAACTCCTACACAGGATGTTGAACTTAAAAAGAAAGACATCTGGGTCCTCACTATTTTTTCCATGGAAGGTTGGTAGTGCTGAAAGTGGGATATTTTTCATATTGACATTCTGGACTAAATCCAAAATAGGAAATCCAAAGGTGGTTTCTGGTGTTAAATCATTCTCTTCTTGTTCTTCACCTTCATTTTCAATATGAAGTTCCCCATGTAAGTCTCTCCCTCTTTCTCCCATGGTAAAAGGATTACCAAGAATTGTATATGCAATTCAATCTTTCTTTGGTGAGGGTGTGAAATCCCACCTTTCTGGATTCTTTTTATCAGCAATGTTATCTCCTATTGGTCCTTTTAAGGATCCTATGGCCTTTGATTCCATAGTTGTAGTTGTTATCTGTGAAACTACAGAGTTAGGGTTCCCTAGAAGAGCTTGTATTTTCTATGGATCAACTGTGTCATCCAGGGCTGGATAACCAGGAATTTGAGTTTGTTGTTGTATGGTGTTTCCTGGTTCTAGGTTTTGTTCTATGGTTTCCTCAGCCAGAATTTCAGTCTCAGTTTCTATCGCTTTTTGGGTGGAGGTTTCTTCTTTTTGTGGTTTTATGTTTTTCCTAAATCTACCTCTAGGATCTCTATTTCTCATGAAGTCATGCTAAATAAAAGAAAAAGAAACTAAGATTGAGTTTCAGAGTACCTGTGATAACTGATATGTCAGTTTTCACCCCTTTGTTTCCACAGCTCCTCTTACTATCAACCTACTAACATACCACACCAAACTAAGTGCATTCTAAAACTAATCAAGACAACTATCTAACTTACCTTTTAAACAACTCCCCGACAACGGCGCCAAAAATGTCAAGCTACAATATTAAAGATTTTAATGACCTGAAACACTGAATTGTCAAACCAGGGTAAGTAAACTTCGAGTTTCTACACTGTATGTGCGGGTAAGATTCTAATCCCTATCTAAAAACTATCTTTAGAAGAAAACACAAACTCACTATGAGAAACTGAATCCTAATGACTATCCTGAAACTTATCATCTCCTATTTCATTCATCAACAGAAAACAGTCCTATGCTTAAATGCTAGTGCTTCTATTTCTACTCAAAATGTGATTTCTCACGACTATCTACCACTATCTTTAATCATCTAATCATCATTGTCTCTATCTAAACCATAAAAGAAAGAGTATTTCCTAAAATTCTTTTAATCTAAGCATCGAAAATAAATCTAAATTTATTCACATAGGAAAATAAAGAAATATTCTACTTACCCTACTGGTACCGGAAGCTTCCTCTAATTTAATTGCAACCTAACTATCCTAACTAAGTAGAGTAACTAACTATCCTAACCAAAACAAAGTAGATTCAAACTCTAAGTTATGTGCAGATTGAAAACTGGAAACGAAGCAAACCTAGTTCAAGATCTAAACTCTACAGGAACCAACCATGCTTTCAATACTCATCAACGTAGAAGATATCAATATGCTAGAAATGATACAGTTGAAGGATAATTAAGCAAGAATCTAAACAAGTTAATTCCAAAACTCTAAGCTAACATGCATGAAAATACTACAATAATGAAATGAACTAAATCTAAGACAGAGAAGAGCAGCGACTTGAACCTGTTTGGCGGGCCCAACCAAAAGGTACAAACGCCGAAAGGAAGAACCAAAACTACTTATATCATTCTACGCAAACACTATGTATACTTCACGCTCCATTTACTCAGAAAACTAACTCAAATCAGATGACAGTAAAGTAACATAATGCAACAAAAAATTGTATTCAGAAATGTGTATCATAACATAACATAATCTAACGGTTCTTAGGAGTGATCTTCTGTTTATATAGATCATCCCTCCATAACAGTTTAGAGCAAAAATACATTAATTCAAACGGATCCCAGATCCGAAATTAACTCGTAATCAGTTAAAAAATGGTCTTCACATCTTCGTGACACGTAGTGTCACGAAGTGTGAATCGTGAAGTATTAACAACTCAGGTCTATAATTGTGCCTTCAATCATCATATGAGTGATGACTCCATCTGTCATGTATTTCGCACTATCTCCCACTCTGGCCATAACGCGCGAATCTTTAGCATCTTCGTTGGTATCTCCACGGGGTACGAGCTGGTACCTGGTACTGGCAAATCCTGTTTTAAAATAGAAATAGTACCTAACTCAAGCCATATTAGTTTCAATATTAATTTAAAGCATCAAAATACATAAAAATAACTTGAAACGTAAAAATACCTTGAGTAACCCCATTGAGTAGTAAAGAGATGTCAAGTATGTCATAACAAGGCCAAAAGGGAGTGGTACTGGGTATGGAAATGGAGGTCTTTGTGATATAATATAGGAAAAAACATGATCAAAACTGGAGACCAAAAATCATGAAGCAGTTGGCCTTGCCGACCACAACACACCCACAACCATACACCATCAGGTGGTTGCACCAAGGACGGGACCTCTGCGTCAGTCAACAATGTCGCCTTCCCTACAGCATCAAGCCCTTCATGGATGAGGTATTATGTGACATTGCTCCTCTTGATGTATTATTAGGTCAACCGTACTTGTGGAAGCGACATGCTGTGTATGAGTCCAGGCCTCATGCTGTTATTATCACTTTGGGCAATAAGCTGTACAGGATACCGAAGATAGCACCACCTACCACCATCTCTTTGGTTACTGCAAAACAATGCAGTAAGCTCATTTCCAAAACCAGGAAATTTGTTTTCCTAATGATCCACCCTCAGGGAAAGCGGAAGACTGTGGCCATGACGTCCATACAAGGCCCCACTGCATGAAAACAACAGATGGATAAGGTCGTGGAGGAGTACGAGGACATATTCACCTCCCCTGCAGGGGTGCCTCTACATTGCCAGGTCAAGCACCCCATCGATCTGACCCCAGGTGCACCTCTGCCCAATGGACCCATCTACCGACACTCTATCCTGGAGAATGACGAAATCAAGAGGCAGATTCAGAATTTGTTGCAGAAAGGTCACATCCGGCCGAGTTCATCACCCTGTGGGAGCCCAATTTTATTGGTGCAGAAGAAGGATGGGACTTGGAGACTCTGCATTGACTATCGGGCACTGAACAAGATCACTGTTCGGAATAGGTACCCGATCCCACAGACTGATGACCTTCTGGACCAACTCAAGGGGGAAAAATATTTCAGCTAGATCAACTTGAAGTCTGGGTATCACCAGGTACCAATCGAACCCTCTGATGTGTGGAAGACTGCATTCAAATACAAGGAGGGCCTTTTTGAATGGTTGGTCATGCCTTTCGGGTTGACGAATGCCCCTGCAACCTTCATGAGGCTAATGGATGACATCCTGTGGCCATTCACGAACTTATTTGTAGTGGTGTACTTGGATGACATTCTGATCTTCAACCCAACTTGGGAAGAGCACCTCCACCATATCCGACAGGTCCTCAAAACACTGCGGCAACACAAGTTGTGTGCCAATTTGGAAGAATGCACTTTTGGCATAACCCAGGTTCAGTATCTGGGATACATTATTGATGAGCGGGGGGTGCATGT
>CBVK0103937528.1:0-10358 GCA_900067695.1 Picea abies
GTTTTTCATTTTGTCAAAGCTTGCCAGTGCCAGTAGCTCGAGCAGCCAAAGAACATCTACAATTAAATCGAACAGATATCGCAACAGCTTTCCAAGCCTGCATTGAACGCTGTCAATGAAAATCAACCTCAAAGACCGGCAGTAGGTAATACGCGCATCACACATGTTTTATATTGAAGAATATCGGCTGGATAGAACATGAAAAGATAGAAAGAAGCTTTTAAGATAGAAAATTGTTTTTCACATGGCCATGCAATCCTGGAAATGGTCTGGAAATTATCTGTGCAACGCTTCCTCCAAAAACGAAAGGAGGGGTAACCTAAATGATTGAAGTGCCAAATGAATGTTAAAACGACGAATTTTTCTGGTGGAGTGCAGATTCAACAGGGTGGCTCCTTACAACAATTCGAAAGCAGGAAAGGATTTAGACGACCAGATCGCACTTTCGTTAGGCTGTCCATCACAACAATTTTAAAACGTCGGTGGATGCTATTGACTTTTAAATTCATCACGTGCCAATTTTCGCCTTTAACAGATATGTTTTATCGAATTTTTAGAGCAGGGAACCGACGCGTTTACTCTATCGCCGATCCTCATTCCTCAGTACTGCAACGCGTTTTCTGTATTGCCAACCCATTACACCTTGACGAATTTTTAGTGCAGGGAACCGACGCATTTACTCTATCGCCGGTCCTCAGTACTGCAACGCGTTTTCTGTATTGCCAACTCATTACACCTTGACAGGCGAAGCTCATGGGTAGCAGCAGAAATTGCAACCTTGAACCTAAACTTTTGTTTTGAAGGTGACACAATTTATTATCATTTAAGTACAGAAATATCAGTACTTGTTTTGTTATGAGTGGGTAAATATGTGTTGGCTTATCATAATTATTATCATTATTAAAATGAAGTCACTGTTGTGAGTAAATGTGGCTGTCTCATCATTATTAATAACTTGTTTATGGTAGGTGAATGGGTTGATTATCATTCTTAACAAATATTTTTATTTCTAGATGTTAATTAAGTAAAATCAGTTTTATATTTTAATTGATAATCAAAATCAATTTAGATAATAATTTCAATAAAATCCATATATATTTTTAACAAAAAATATTTCAAATATAATCATGTGATTTTCAATAATTAATTTTAATTTCATATATAAAACTAAATATTAATACATATAAATATATAGTTAATAGATGATTAATCATCAACATCATGATCATCAATCTATATAATTTTATTTTATAATTTATAAAATATATAATTATATAATGGTATTTTATAATTTATTTATTTTATAAAAAATATAACAATTTCATTTTATTTTAAATAAAATTATAACAATTTTGATTTTTTTTTAAATATGATAAAACGAAATGCTCTTGGAATCATGGTGTGCCCCGGGTGTACACATTTTAGTTGGTTTTAGACAAAGCAATACACTGTTCCGCGTTGTTAAATGTGAATGATGTTTGTCTCGAGGGTATAACTTGAACGTTACATGTTTTAAAAGAAACATCACACTATGTAATCCTATCACCATCGAATATGAATCATGATGTCCCTTGGGAGCACGGATAATGTTGATTTTTAAAAGAAGTAATGTATATTATTAGTCCATGCCGTAGGTGTAGAGAGGACTATAGCGATCGATAAATCGTTGACCTGGTATTAGATTGTGCATTGACCAGAAATATTTTCATATTGTCTATTGTTGGAACAAGGGAAGTGAAGACATCGATTTTAATATAATAAAAAAATCATGTTTGTCAAGATCTAATTGGACAAAGGATTGGAGGTCTTATTGCAGCCTTCGCTATTCCCAATGTTAAATATCTTGACCTGTCGAAAGTATTTGGTAGTATATGGTATTTTTGAATTATATATTTTATTATGCATTGGCCGACGGTGGATTAATGCTAGCATTAGCTCGAATGTCTCCCTTAGCATTTTCTACTGGGTAGAATACATTCTCTACCATATTACTATGTCTGATTTTTGCTTTATTGTTGCGTGCTTCGAGAGAACAAGCTTGTCACGCTGCATATTTTCTTAAATGCTTGCACAGGCCTATGCCCTTCGATGGTCCTGACAGTCTTAACTGTTTACCTAATAGCTCTGGTAGTGTTAAATGATTATTGTATAGATGGGTTGCAATACAGTTTCGTTCATGGTCGACATCGGTGCTCAAGTGTTCGATCATTGTTCGGTGCTTCGTTCCATGGTTCTGGTTCTTGTTTGATTCAACTTTGCAAAGTTGAGGTCTTGCAATTGCAGTTCGATCTCTTCATGGTTGCTCACTAGTTTGTTGTTTTTCAACTTTGCAAGCTATTGGACCTGTTGTCGCGGTTTGCAATTTTTGGGGCTGAGCTCTTGTCGTCTTTTATTGATGGTTAAGTTTCCCTGTTGTTGTTGTTTTTCAATGGTGGCAATCCCACCATCTTTGTCTGTGCTCTTAGTTTCTATTCCTGGAAAGCATGTGTCTTGCAATGTAGAAGGCTTTACAAAAAGTAGTTGGGAGCCATCAGAAAAGGGAACCATCGGGCAGGGTCTGTACGCAGGGTATGCTTTCATTCTGTGGGTGTTAACACTGCGCCTACCTGTTCTATTTATGCTGAGTAAAGTTATTGTTTTATTTATTTCTCTGTTTTCTTGTCATCTGTTGTGGGGACTAGGGGGGATTGAAGTTGAGAAGAAGAAGGTTCAAAGATACATATGGGAATTGGTGCCCTGCTTTGCTTTTTTTTCCTATTTTGCTACCTTTATTTTTTTCTCCTACTTTTCTCTGTTTTCATAGAAAGTGAAACTATGTGGCAAATAGCTTCAAAGTGACAGTTGAAGAGATGAACAAGGTAATAGATGTTGATTCGTACGAAATAGCTGCACAGTCCATTGTACGTGACAACATTGATGTGGTTTTGCATAACAATGCACTTTTTAGATTGGATGCATTCTCATATACTGTTGGGGATTGTCTTTTTGATACATTCTAGGTTCTATTGCATTTCCACTATTCATCGACAGAGCTGCGCAATGGATTGATAAATTATTTCTTGACCTGTTTTAAAAATGGCAATGCCAAAGCTTTGCAATCCTATGAATACGAACTGGAATCTGATTTTCTTTGGCAGGTGAATGGAATACAAGATGTCAGTATGTATTTTTCAAAAATGCAGTTGCCTGCATCTCTAGTTCTGCCTCCGCGTGAGAGGGGACTTTGGGGAGATACATTTTGTATACGATGGATGTCTAACTGGCTGAATATACCAATTGCCATTTGGTAATTGACAAGAAAAACAAGATATCTACTATTCAATAAAACTGCATCTGACAATCCATATTGCATCTTGTTCCATGATGTTAATTCCCTCAGTGGCCATTATGAACCATTGGTGTACAGAAAAATTCCCATATGCAATATAGAAGGTCCTCGTATCTACTTGTTCGTTATTTGCAAATACCTTCAATCGCAATGCAAAGGGATTTTGCATGGCATAGATTGCCATGGTTTACAACTGACAACAAACATTGCGTCTAGCTATGGAGATAGTCTGTTCAATGCAATTTGTTGTTTGGTACCAATAGAATTCGATGTTCAGTCACTGTGAATTTACACTGTATAGTCCTTTTGCAATGCAATTATAAGCGACAACCAACAGGCTTTTAGGTGCTTGCATCAGCACCTTTGCCCATATCTCGTAGAAAATATGTCGGCAGTTGGAAGTTGTTAGGAATACCTTGTGAACATGGCGCTTCCATATGAAAAAGGGTGTATGGAAGGTTGCAAATTCTGTTTGCAATGGTTGTTTGTCATATTTAGGGTTAATATCTAGGTGTGGTTGCCCTTGCTAGATGCCATTGTCCATTCCTGGATTATTGATTCAAATTGTGATCAAACAATTGACATCCTTTCATTGAAAACAGATACAACACATATCCATTATGAACCTTTTCTTGCACATATTGGTAGTTCAGGGTTGACTGTCCATGCCACCCAAACAACATCGAATTTGCATACACGTGGAATGTTTTTTTGTGAAAATTAAAGTCCTCCCAGTTGCGATATGGGCAGATAGGGCTTGAACAAAAAAAAACATGCATAAAATTCATGACAGTTGTGATGAGGCCATAGACGGCTTAGACAAAAAACGTAGAGTAAGTTATCACAATTTGAAAAAAATTATTTGTCAAATTCGCCCGACTTCTGATAAGGTCATAGAGACATTGAACAAAAAATGTAAAGTAGTTTCTCAGAAACTGGGTGAAAGTGAAATTCATCCCAGTTGCCACCAGCTCTTCCTTCCCTTGGGCAAGAAACGTAGACTAAGTTACCACAACTTGAAAAAGGTCATGCGCGAGAGAAAAAAATATATTCGTACACTTCATTTTAGATAGAAACTCACATATGACAATGTAAAGAAATTTGGTCGTGCAGAACAAAGCATAAACAAGTGTGATTGCATATCCCATAATGGTGATGCAACTGTACAACTTCGTGATCTACAAGAAACACCATGCAATAGTAGCAATGAAAACTAGGAAACATTTTTTACGAATACTTCCCTGCGAAAGAAAAATGCAAGACAAAACTACATGAAACAAATTAAAGACACTCCTTCCATTGCATGTGCAATTTGTGAACAATTGAATTTTTCAAAAAACAGTAAGTCTTTCACGCCTGATTTGCAAGCAGAATACCTCCACTTGACAGCCTAGGATAAACCATTTTCCAGTGTGAAAGTTTTTCTTCCATGCAAATGATCACTTGAAAATGGAAAACTGCCACAGTTTGCAACCCCTAACCAAATAAGATGTAATACAACACTAGCATATGTAAGTGCACTTATGGAACTTGAGGAGAGACTCGTGTCTCTACGAATTGCATTTGCCCAAATCAGACCTTGGGGCTATAAACGACCCAAAATGGGCTTAACAGGATCAATTATTAATGTGCCTGTTCAGCTAGATGTTGTGCAAAAAGCGTCGCCACAATCTATTAACAATACAATTACAATCGTTGTCGCTCTGAAAAGACGCTTGTGATAAAAAATGCCTATCAAATAGGCAAAGTGCGTGTGCATGCTATTATGAAAGCATTAAAGGAATTATGTTCCAGATCCCTGTACAAAGCAGAGAACATTTGTATAAATGCCAATTGAACAGTGTTCTTGTAGAAGAATATGGCAACTCTGCAAATACTCTTGAAAATCCTAGTGATTTTGATGAAAGTGATGAATCGGACAATGAAACAGCTGCTGAAACATTGGTGCATGGATTCACTGATTCACAGTGCATTCGTGACTTGCAAGACAAAATTGTCGAAATTGCACCTGCCGAGGGGCAGCGTCCACTTGGAATATTCAAGGACAAATTCGCTGAAGAAATGAACTTTCCAACACTCTTCTATGGAGATCTATGTGGCACTGATATTACAGAATGATTCAGTTATCATAAAATAGTTCGATGGGAGCTTCTACATTCAAGCAGTTGCTTCTCCTGTCACATAACAAATTTGTTTTTCAAGACAATGCGCATAATAATCGAGCAAGGTCTGTCCGGGATGTGGGTCCGAATAAGAAAAGGCCAGTTACAAGGAAGAAATTTGTTCGCGAAGGATGTGAAGTACAAAGTTAACCTGGAAAAAATTCTAAAATCTGATATTGGATACATAGATTTCAAAAACATCCGCACCTCTCTTGACTATTTGCAACAAAACAAAAAAAATATTTTTGCAATGATCTGGCAATTAGGCCCACCAACATTTTTCGTCACATTTACAATTGCAGAGCACTGCTAGGATCCATTGGTGGCTGCGGTATCTGACCTACATAAGAACAAGAAATGTAAAAAAGAAACCAATACACTGGAAAATAGCGACATTGACTACCTCATAAGAAAAGACCCAGTGACATGTACTCGCTACTATAGACATAGAATAAATGCTTTGAGACAATTGATATGCCATGATGAAACGTTTTTCGGAAAAAAATCAGACTACTTTTTTTTCACTGAATTCCAAAATAGGGGAAATGAACATGACCATGCACTGTTGTGGATAGAGGATGCAGCAGTGTATGGAGCCAATAACAATTCAGAGATCGAACAATTTGTGGATAAATACATTACATGCAACACAGATCATTTGGATCTAGAACTTGCGAAAGTCCATAGACATTACCATACAAGAAGTTGTAGAAAACGAAAAAACTCACATTGTAGATACAACTTTCCCATGCCGCCAATGAGAGCTACAAGAATCATAGAGCCAGTTAGTGTAGAGGAAAATGTTGTTGTTGAGAAATCTAAATCCTTGTTCGCATTTCTAGAAGAAGGGAGATTTGACGAAATGATGAGCTTTGATGCCTTCTTGACATAGGTAAATCTTTCAGAAGATGAGAACATCCAAGCCATACAATATACGCTTAGGCAACCAACACTTTTCCTTAAACAAAAACTCTCCCATATTTGGAACAACAATTTCTCCAAGGATATGCCAGTTATGTGGAAAGAAAATACAGATGTGCATTACGTGTTGAATGCATATGTTGCAGTATCATATTGTACCTTGTATATGACGAAGATTGACAAATCTATGACAAGTGCATTCAGAAAAATACGCAAAGAACATGAAAGAAGTCATATTGATGCCATACAAATGATACACACACTTGGAAATACATTGCTTAATCTTCAACAAATGTCTGCTCAGCAAGCGGTTCACATTGCACTTTCCTTGCCCCTCACTTGTAGTTCAAGAAAATGTGTCTTCATAAGCACATCTCCACTTAAAAAATGCACATTTTTCCTTAAACCACCGGTTTTGCTATAACAAGAGCCCGACAATTCAGAGGACGCTTTATGTCGCTCTATTATTGATTATTACATCCAACATCCATCTCCTATTAGGCATATCTGCTTAGCAGAATTCGTATCGCATTACAAAAAAAATGGTGCACCCATATCAAAAAGAAAAAAACCCTCTGTCATACGATTTGTCAAATACAACTAACAATGTGACTATGAAAACTATTGTAGATAAAAACTGTTGTTGTACGTTTCATTCGATGAAAAAGAAGAGACATTAATGCATAACTTCTGTACATGGGAGGTTGCGTATCTTGTGTCTGAGACTATGGTGCACATCAATGAAGCTAGATTTACCGACAATGTTAATCCAACATGGGGTGATCTAGAGGTTGCACTTAATGACCTAGAAACCCCTGGCGATCATGATGACACATTCAGAGACCAAAAAACAACCAGAACTGCTTCTGAGTCCTATGACTTCCAAGGAGATTTGCCTCGTCCTCTAGTAGCTGGAAGTGAAAAACGTATCAATCTTGGTTTTCAAGTTACAAAACATCATTTCCCAATTGAAAATAATGAATACCAAAAAATAAGACATCTGTTGAATCATGAACAACAAACAATTGTAAAGGATATTGCTCTTAAAAAATGCTTGAACATGAACAGTTCTGTGCACGTGTTCCTTACAAGCAGAGCAGGAATAGGCAAGACATTCACAGCAAAAGCATTGTTCCAAATGCTTATACAAATCTATGATTCAAACAATTCCTCTGATCCTATGAAACCAAAGTGCCTAATAGTTGCATACACAGGAAAAGCTACATACAATGCTGGTGGAACAACAGTCCACTCTACATTTTTAATGCCTTTTAACAAGTCACAGTTTCTTCCACTTAGCAAGGAAATGTTGGATACATTATCTAAGCTTTATGAGGAAGTCCAACTTGTCTTTATAGATGAAGAATCTTTGATTGGGATTCAGTTCTTGTATTCCAATGACAACTGACTAAGAAGCATAAAGAATGTGCAGACGAAATACTTTGGAAACATTGACATGATATTCTGTGGGGATCTTTACCAGGCACAACCCATCCAAGATTCTTTGATATTTGAACAACCCACGGTCAACATGGAAACAATCACCCATGACTTCTGGAGAGACAATATTAAATTCTTTGAGTTGCATACTACAATGCGCCAAATAGATGAAACATTCATTACAATTCTGAATAGAATGCGCACAAATAGCCAAACACATGATGACTTGACCCATATCAATTTGAGATGCTTCCGACCTGCACCAACAGACTCAACATTCCCTTACCTTCTCTACAGAAATAAGGATGTTGCAAACCATAACAACCACGTGCTCTCCCTAATGTCTGGCGATGATATGATCATCAATTCCATTGACCTGGAAGAACACAACCATGGAAATGTGCCACAACATGAACATTCAATCACTTTACCTTTGCAGCTTGTCCTCAAATTAGAAATGTTGGTTGAAATATATGCCTGCAACTATGATTCATAGGATGGCTTGGTGAATGGTGCAGATGGAATACTGAAAGGCTATACCAAGACAGAAAAAGTGGATGTCCTTTGGATTAAGTTCCATGAACCACATATAGGCAAGTGACAAGCAAGCAAGTTGTCTTATCTATATAATTCAAATACTAGAAGCGTTTGGACACCTATTTTGTGAATATCAAAGCCAGTATCAACATCAGCAAAGACAGGTCAACTGAAGATTCGAAAACAATTTCCGATTAAACTTGCATGTGCACGTACAGTCCATAGATCACAAGGACTAACACATGATAAAGTTTCTTTTCAGCCTGCTGGAATTCAGATACATGGACTTGTCTACACAGCACTGTCCCGTGTTAGAAGCATAGAGTCCTTGTATTTACTAAGTCCTCTCACAAAAGATAACTTCAAAGTGAAACAGAAAGTTGATATTGAAATGGAACGAATGAGGACCACTGCAAAATGGAAACTACATTATGATTACCAATCCATACAAACAAATTCATCTTTGTCAATTCTCTTGCTTAACACACGTAGCTTAAATGCACACATGGATGATATACTAAATGACTATGATATAATGCAATCTGATATTTTGTGCTTGCAAGAAACACACATGGCATTATGCACACAGAACAAACAATTCCCAGATCACAATTGCATATCAAGTTACATTACACATGAGGTCATGATACTGGTGAAAAAACATCTACCAATTTTGGACCATATACATATCGAAGAAAACAATGTTGAGTTGGTGCTTGCAATTTTTTTTTCTCATGAAACATAAGTTGCAATACTGAATCTGTATGTTGCTCCCCATGCATCATTCTCCAACATAGTACATGTTATTTTCAATGCATTGACCCATTTCCATCTGAACGGACCCATTGTACTTGTAGGAGACTTCAATATCGATATGCTACAAAATACTGGCAGAACAAAAGAATTGGAAAACTACATGTGCAAAAACAGTCTCTGCTTTCTTATGAACAACACAGTCTATCTCCAAAATGCACTAATTGACCATGTCTGGTCCAATGTGCCCATTCCTCAATACAGTATGTTTTTCTTAGACACATATTGGTCTGATCACGATACAATTGGTATTGCACTTGAATTATGACATATACATCAAATTTATTGCAAACTCATATTTGTATGTTTCAAAGCATATCTGTATCTCTGATTTGTACACACATCGCTCTAGACGGTGTTCTACTCGAATTATAAAATTTACATTGTGCAGGAAAAAAAAAGGTACATCCTCCCAAAAACTATTTATGAATCTATTCAATGTATTCTATTTTTTTTTTGTATATGTACATAGTAGTTGCCTTTTTCTTAACATTTGAACTTATGTTCATATCTGTTTTTCTTTGTACATTTTTTCATGGAAACAGACAGGAAAAGCAGAGGACGCAAAGAATTCCTACCCACACACGTAGACCAAACCATGCAAAAGTGCACCCTTTTCCTGCCCGTGTTCCATAGTAAACATTTTTTCGTTTACTTTCTCTGTGTTTGTCAAACTTATTTGAAGCTATGTTTTTTTTGGTTTTTTTTGTTTTGCGCGTAGAGGGAAATACCCTGCACATCCGCCATCCAACAGATGCAATGTTGGGCCAACCACCCCGCAAGTCCACTTATGAATTTCTATATCGCCCAACCATAATGGCTATTCGCAGGACAGGAAACATTAGAGGCATATTGTGCAGCTCACAAGTGTGCGATCCAAAAAATGGCGTCTAAAATATCAGTCACCTCGCAAGTTCGCCTGTCAAATTGTATATCATGGAACTGTATCTGCTATTTGTAGAACATGGAACAATAGAAGGCTTTTTTTGACCCCTCCCACCCGAGAATCCGCAAGTATGGAATGCGATATAGGTACATGGTGTATAAAATCTGATGTCGATACTTAATAAAGGTACATATCTAATTTTGCCTTGTTTTTACACACACCAGTCTGGTAACCACAGAGTTGGTGTTGCACATGAATTATGAAATATGCA